>NMRB01000051.1:327491-346053 GCA_002633025.1 Notospermus geniculatus
GGTGAGAGGCCAAGGGGTGAGTTGGGCAGTCGAGCCAAATACAGAGAGGAGGTGGAGGAAATGGAGTAGAGTGATGGGTGAGTGGCCAGGGGATGAGTTGGGCAGTTTTTTGGAACCAAAGACAGAGAGGTGGAGGAAATGGAGGTGGCCGTGACTAAGTCAGTGAGCATACTACATGGGGCAGGAGAACAAGGCCGAGTATTAGGCAGGGGGGAAATCAGTGGGAGGAGGAGCAGCGGCCAGGGCGACGGGGCCAGAGCAGCCATGGAAGGGGCGGGCGCAGAGCCCCGGATATGAGTCGGACCATCGGAGGGGATTAGGGAAAGGGGCGGGGACCCTTAATGCGATAAAAGGTGGCCCGCCCTACGTCTGTGGACAGTAAATGAGGGGCCCTGGGTGGAGATCCGGCCCCCGCGGACCCGGGTGGGCTAGGGCAGGTGTGGTCCGTTTGGTGCCGTAGAGGTGGGTGGTGGCTCAGCACCTCCCTTCTCCAGGGATGGTTTTTACTGGAGGGTGGGGAGATAGTGCCCTCTCCCGAACTGGGGTCAGAGGCCTGCTTTCTCTGGGTCTGGCAGAGGTCTGGAGGAAGGGCAAGTGGCGGAGTCGGATATGGATCCATTGCACAGGCTGCACAACTACATAAACTAAAACATGTAAAACTAAACTCCTTACAACATTGTACAAATTTCGATTTTTCTTTTCCTCAGAAAGAGAAAAGTGAAAATAAAACATTCAAAACGTTTCATCACAAGTATATTCATGTTGACACTTCGGTGTCTTCCCCAAGCTCGGTCTGTGTTTGCAGTAAACAACAGAGCAACAGTGAAAACACATCTGACCTACTTTTTGAATGGCCCCACCAGTCTGCAGTTACCATGGTCACAGGTAGGCTACACCAACAGGTTAGTTGGCAGTTGCCTTGAGTTGTTTTCCAATAGCCTACCAGATAGCGCCTAGGCCCTACCAGATAGCTCTCAATGCAAGTAGGCCTGTAGGCCTAGGCCTATTCTGATTGAAACTGAATCTTCAAGCACTTTAATGTGATAATGATAGGCCCAGCAGGCGGTAGGGCTAGGCCTAGGCAGTATGTGATTGTGAACGTTCCCAGCCAGGCCAATCAGTCAATCAATCCCCAGCCCCGTTGAACCAAAGTTACCATGGTTACAGGAGGCCTAGGAATGATTTAACTCTTGTTTTTACCTTTTCCCTTTGTCACAGGTCAAGCAGCAATAAAGGATGTAGAGAAAAAGGAAATAATGTTGGTATTCTGTCGTCATTCTTCCCAGGATCATCAGGTGCACATAGTGATACGACTTCAATAGCTACGAAGACCATGGCATCTTATACAGTGGACCTATCTTGCCTTGAGGGCAAGTCATTCATCATAAAGACACCCCAGAATAACAGTTGCAAATGTTTTAAATTTCGCCAGGCAGAAAGTTCTGACAGAAATTCGGATTTTGCAAATGGGAGTAAAAGTAAAGGTGGTCAGTCAGTTTCCAAAGAACTCGACGGTGCAGCGGCGCTTCAAAAGGCAGGCTCTAGCAATTCATCTTCTATATTCGAAAGCAAAAAAGATCTTCGATTCTTCTCGGCCTTCAGCGACTTCAGCCCAGGTGATCTGAGTGCTGTCTTCAGAGCTGATCAAGCAATTCAGAAAGAACTCTCATCATTCTTAACTGAGAATGAACTATTCCGTTGTTACGTCCACGATTCCGGTGTTTTCAAACTCAAAGGTTTCTTTTTCCCTGACGAAACGGGTGAAAAAGGGCAGAAACTTTCTGAAATCCAGGAAAAATTTGCCAAATTGTATTTCAAGATGAGAAGGCTTGGTGATGCTGGAAGGAGTTATGAGTTGCAGGATCCTGAAGATGACTCTAAAAAGTGGTTTCTAGAGGCATCTGATGATACGAAACCAGAGTACCATCCTCTTTATATGAATGTCAGAACAGAAGCTTATAATTCTGTTTACCATTCATATGAAGATGCCATCAGAATTTTAAATCAGGTAGGTACATGTATGGTATGCGGCAGTATGCCAGCCATTTTCTGGAACGTCCTATTCCCGGACATATTGTGTACACTTCACTTGCCATTCATCCTACAAATACAGCAATATGGCGGAAATATTCTTTTCTACTCTTTTACACTTATGCAGAAAAATACACTGATCGGAACAAATGCAGAATGTTGCGTTTCATTTTTACACTGAAAAGTGTCATTTTATGGTCATTCCTCAAAAACAGTACAGCCAGCTCAAAGTTAAGGTAGGCAGGTCTGCAATCACCTTAGAGCAGCTGTTGAGGAGCCTTGAACCAAGTGGTTATCACATCTGCTTAGCATGCAGCAGGTCCCCGATATGAATCCCGGGCCATATGGGATTTCGTCATCCCCAGCTCTTCAGTCCATCGCATGGACAGTATGCCTTGTGCCTTTTCAAGGGCAAGTAAAGTGAGGAACATAGCTCGAGATGGCCACTTCCATACTTACCAGGGCCAATGCTATGGCTTCGACCCTGATGGAAAAATCTAATACAAATACCTTCTCTATTACCTTTCCACTCAGCAAACTACGCATGCGCGAGTTTCCTGGAATACCATGACGACGATCCAAGATGGCGCCTGGCGAAATCGATCTATAGCCTACCAGATAGCGCCTAGGCCCTAGGCCCTACCAGATAGCTCTCAATGCACAGCAAGTAGGCCTGTAGGCCTACCGGTAGGCCTATTCTGATCATGCTGATTGAAACTGAATCTTCAAGCACTTTAATGTGATAATGATAGGCCCAGCAGGCGGTAGGGCTAGGCCTAGGCAGTATGATTGTGAACGTTCCCAGCCACATGAGCCAGGCCAATCAGTCAGTCAATCCCCAGCCCCGTTGAACCAAAGTTACCATGGTTACGGGAGGCCTAGGAATGATTTAACTCTTGTTTTTACCTTTTCCCTTTGTCACAGGTCAAGCAGCAATAAAGGATGTAGAGAAAAAGGAAATAATGCTGCTTTTCTGTCGTCATTCTTCCCAGGATCATCAGGTGCACATACTAGTAGTGATACGACTTCAATAGCTACGAAGACCATGGCATCTTATACAGTGGACCTATCTTGCCTTGAGGGCAAGTCGTTCATCATAAAGACACCCCAGAATAACAGTTGCAAATGTTTTAAATTTCGCCAGGCAGAACGTTCTGACAGAAATTCGGATTTTGCAAGTGGGAGTAAAAGTAAAGGTGGTCAGTCAGTTTCCAAAGAACTCGACGGTGCACCGGCGCTTCAAAAGGCAGGCTCTAGCAATTCATCTTCTATATTCGAAAGCAAAAAAAATCTTCGATTCTTCTCGGCCTTCAGCGACTTCAGCCCAGGTGATCTGAGTGCTGTCTTCAGAGCTGATCAAGCAATTCAGAAAGAACTCTCATCATTCTTAACTGAGAATGAACTGTTCCGTTGTTACGTCCACGATTCCGGTGTTTTCAAACTCAAAGGTTTCTTTTTCCCTGACGAAACGGGTGAAAAAGGGCAGAAACTTTCTGAAATCCAGGAAAAATTTGCCAAATTGTATTTCAAGATGAGAAGGCTTGGTGATGCTGGAAGGAGTTATGAGTTGCAGGATCCTGAAGATGACTCTAAAAAGTGGTTTCTAGAGGCATCTGATGATACGAAACCAGAGTACCATCCTCTTTATATGAATGTCAGAACAGAAGTTTATAATTCTGTTTACCATTCATATGAAGATGCCATCAGAATTTTAAATCAGGTAGGTACATGTATAGATGTATGGTATGCGGCAGATGCCAGCCATTTTCTGGAACGTCCTATTCCCGGACATATTGTGTACACTTCACTTGCCATTCATCCTACAAATACAGCAATATGGCGGAAATATTCTGTTGTACTCTTTTACACTTATGCAGAAAAATACACTGATCGGAACAAATGCAGAATGTTGCGTTTCATTATTTTACACTGAAAAGTGTCATTTTATGGTCATTCCTCAAAAACAGTACAGCCAGCTCAAAGTTAAGGTAGGCAGGTCTGCAATCACCTTAGAGCAGCTGTTGAGGAGCCTTGAACCAAGTGGTTATCACATCTGCTTAGCCTGCAGCAGGTCCCCGATTTGAATCCCGGGCCATATGGGATTTCGTCATCCCCAGCTCTTCAGTCCATCGCATGGACAGTATGCCTTGTGCCTTTTCAAGGGCAAGTAAAGTGAGGAACATAGCTCGAGATGGCCACTTCCATACTTACCAGGGGCAATGCTATGGCTTCGACCCTGATGGAAAAATCTAATACAAATACCCTCTCTTTTAGAATCTCGACATCCCAGAAGTAGTGGAGCTTCTAGACATAGCAAAGGATTACATTGACCCAGGATTATCTGTGAGTGACTTGCAGTCCCAGATTAAACACCCCTTCATTGTCATTGAAGGTCTTGATGCAACAGGTAAATACTTCTCAATATCCATCCTATCCCATTGCAGGGCTTTGGTCTCGCTTATCTTCGTACACTCGCACAAAAAGCACTGCTGAAATTGGGTGAGTGGATGACGAGGAGCAAGATAAAAACCCCTACTCTGGGAGGATGCTAATAGCGAGGTTTAGCACCTTTCCGACTCCGGCTTCAACTACAATGTAGAATGAATTGCAGTACATAGGTGTTTCAATTCTTTTCTCACTTCATTGCAGGTAAAAGCACACTCTCGAAAAATCTATCTGAACTCCTTGGGGCTTGTCACATGAAAACTCCGTCAGACCCCATATATCATCTGCGGAGGACATTTGATGAACTGCCAGAAATGATCCGTCGGTCGTACTTTTATTTGGGGAATTATATCGTGGCTAACGAGGTGGCAGAAAAGTGTCGAAAGATGCCCGTTATCATGGACAGGTGAGGTATTACAGCTTGCATGATTCACTGAGGCGCCCGTTTTGTCTTCAGTGACCACTTACAGAGTTGTGTCAGTGACGCAAAAAAACTGGGAGGTCCAGCGAAACCAATCAGCAGTACAGAAAAACAAGGCAGATCAGGGCCGACCGCACAAAAAGGCTGATAGTGCTTTCGGTGCCTGTCAGCTTTTTGAAAATAGAAGTTAACATTTGTAGACTGGCAAACCACTGCGTACATACTTTTGAGATGCAATGTATGGATTCATGACTTCAATAGAAAGAATAGGCCTACACATTTGAAATGTCTTGATTTTCACTTTTAACATGTTTAAGATACTGGCACAGCACGACTGCTTATGCGATTGCGAATGACTGCGACTATGACGACCTGAACAATCTTCCTCCCCCTGGACATTGGGTTTACCAATGGCCACATGATCTCATGAAACCTACCCAAGTCCTTTTCCTAACCGTCTCAGAAGAGATCCGGGCAGAGCGGATGAGAATACGCAATGAAACCTTAAGCTGGGAAGAAGAGAAGTTAGGTGCCAAGGCAAGCTTCAGGAAAAAGTAAGGACTGAAAATCTCGCAACAAATAATCACCATGCTCTCATTGTTTTGACCATTCTTCTTGTGTTTATCATGCTCGGTGTCTGAAACTCCGTAGAGTTGCTTCTTGATAAATATACGGATAGAATTCTGTAGAACGAGGACATATTTTGTGTACATTTTGATCGTATTACGTGGAAGGATCCGTGATAAGTCGCTGATCTCAACCTCCTTAATACATGTACTATGACTTTGGCACTGACGGAAAATGTAATACAAAGAAATACGCTATAAACAATACATATATTCATTTCTTTTCAGATTGTTAGAAGCGTACCGAAGGATGGTCGACCCACCTTGTGTTGAGATCGATGCAAGCGTTTCGAGAGAAATGGTCGCTGAGAGAGCAAAGGAGGCCCTTAAGGAAGTTGGTGCATTGCCATCATAGGACCATAAAATCCACCAACATTCCAATTGCATTGGCGGACCATAGAGAAAGCGACCACCAGCACAGGCGGACCATAGAGAAAGTGACCACCACCACAGGCGGACCATAGATAAATCGACCACCAGCACAGGTGGACCATAGAGAAAGCGACCACCAGCACAGGTGGACCATAGAGAAAGCAACCACCAGCACAGGCGGACCATCGAGAAAGCGATCACCAGCACAGGCGGACCATAGAGAAATATTTCTCACACGACAAGCAGTTGTGGAAAGAGTCTTGGAACCTACTCGATCGCTGGTCATCGGAATCCCTGCGGACATGTCAGTGGAACACCCAGAAATCTTCATTTAACCCTTTGATTTAACCCAAACTGTGCACATTTTCAAATCACAATAAATTATTATGAATCCAGCTGGCCTCCTGTCTTGTACGATCTGTTGCCATGACTATTGGCTGCCTTGCTTATGAAATATCGTTGTCATACCAGTCCTGTTTGGAGGATATGGGGGTTGGGGACTAGGGCACGTATGACCAGAGACGAAAATGTCTTTTTTTCAGAAACCACCCATTGCTGGACTTAGGGCACGTTTGTGATTTGTGCAGCAAGATCAGCCCTCAACTAGGCCTAGGAGGTTGTCAAATAATTGATTTGGTTCAAGAACTAGGGTGTGTGACTTTGCTAGCTACACAAAAATCTGATTATGATAAGTGTTTTTTTTATGTAAGAAGATCCTCTATCAGGATACAGGAAAATCTAGTTCATTCTGTGGCTGTCTCGTTTAGCCAGGACACATTTATGGGGACAACCTGTGTCGTCGCTGGCCTGGATCCCAAAAAATAACTCGTGGAATTTTTCATGATGAAAGAGTGCTTTTCATTCGTCCTCCGGGGCAATTCAATTCAGTGACCATGTAAATCTATTATTTCATGATTTATGGTGGACCATTTGATATCACTGGCATGACTGGGTAGGTAGGAAATTTTTATTTCTTCTTCCAGACACTCAATTGGCACACGATTCCAAGAAAACTACTCAATGACCTCAAAATCAAGCAGTACCACCATCGAATACAGGGGCGGATCCAGAATCATGGGAAAGAGGGGGCACAGCCAGCGCACATCGAGGAAAACCTCGGTCAAATTTTAACATTTTTTCAAATTTCAAAATTTCCCGGTCAATTCAATCATTTGAGAGATTTTAGAGATATCTGGCAGAATCGCTTCTGTCATAACTTGACGTATCTTGAAAACTGATCAAGGAATTCATGGAATACTTGGTAACACATGTTTTAACAATGAGTCTTCGCTCAGGCCTAGTCAGTCTTGGTGACAAAATGAAGATTTGTGGTAGAGATACCAGAACACGTGTCAAGGTTTGGTGACCTGACATCGCTGACCAAGCAATTTTCGCAAAGTTTTCCAAGACTCAGGACGAGGCTTTCTAACCGGGGCAGTTCGCCAAGTATCCCAGGATGTGACGCACTTTTCTTTTCGTAAAGGTGATTGGTTTATTCTCGTCACGTGATGCAAGTATGGATCAGACCTATTTAACACCGGGCCCAACCCAAGGACCGTCACTCCCAACTGATCAGTTCATTGGGACCCATATAGACTTGTTTTACTTTGCTGCTTCTAAGATAAAACAAGTGCATGACAGATTGAAGGTAAGTTGCGAATTTAGCATTTTTACCTCAGCCGACCACCTTTCCGTTCGATACGCCGGTGTTTATTAATGAAAGAAGGTTTAATCGAAGTGAGCCCAGTTTCATACTGTTCGGCATTTCAACCAAAATTCCGTATTAAGGACTTTTCCAGTATCCAGATCGGTAGGCCTACAGAACTTGCTGCGGACTCAGAACTAATCTACATTTGAATTGTGCCGCCTATCCTGTGAGGTTTTCGGTCCTGTTTTTCTCAATTCCTTCTTTACACGACAAACTTTTTCCTCCAGGGCCCATATTCATAAAACTACATGTACTTAAAGCTGAACTAGATTGTTAAAAGCAGCGCACGGGAGGTTTTAAAAAATAAGCGGCGCCATCGCGCGGCTTATGTCAAACAAGTGCCCATCCGCCATGTTCCAAACGCCCGTCCGCGCGGCTTATTTTACCACCCCACCCCTCCCTCGTCCTTTCCCCTGGAGAGTGCACTATCTCCCCACCCTCCGGTAAAGACCATCCTTGGAGAGGGGATGTGTCCTTCACCAGGAGGACATTCCAGGAGGATGGGAACCCAAGAACTGACTGCTGTGCCACAGAGTCATAGACCTGCCCCTCCTTGCCCCTTCATTCAATTTCCATTTTCTGGTAGGGACCATCAAATTTGCTGTCAAGCAAATTTCACAGTTCTAGTTTCATATTGAAATGTGGCACCCTATCGCGGACAGAATAAGGCTAAAAAATGCCTCGAAATTATTGACAGCGACGTGACCGCAATTTTCCGTGTAACAGCCATTAAACTTCTATCCCCGAGACCCACACACTTCTCGGACCTTCACTTTTTGATAATTCTCGCACGTTCTACTCTTTCTCTGGGGTCGGCATTTTGAAAGGTTGGAGTACACAACATTAAGAACAGTAGCTTCACCACTGACCCGCCGAATATTTATATTGCGGGTGTGACTTCTGCCAGTATAGACGTCTAGAGTTTTCGCAAAGCCCCCGAAACGCCAACGCGGAACCAAACTCGTCCCCAGTGGGATTACGTTCCTACAACACCACTGGAAAGGGCTGACGACTTCAGGAATACTGCGCATGCGCGATATACTAATTTTGAGGCAAATCACACCGAAGCTGACACCCGCGGTTTGATGTTCCCAACTAAACTATTCGTTCGAAATTGCTCTAATACTCAAACAACTTCGTGTTTTGGGTGTATTATATGGCTCTTTAGGCATATATGATCTTTTTCAGTCATCGAAGAACGAAATATTGTGGGAAACAAACATTTTGGCACGCTGCCAGCGGTTGTCCAGAAATTTTGGACAAGTCGCCAGCCCTTTCCAGAGATATCCTCGGATGAGGTAGATCTGGGTACGAGATTGACGCGGAACGTCTATCCTTTTTTTTCGGTGCTCTCTTCGTGGCATCGAAGAATGGGGTTGGCGTTTCGGGGAGGGGGGGGGGCGGCTTTGCGAAAACTCCCTACTATTTCCCCTTATTTTTCGGGGAAACTCTGGCAGATAGATCGACGCGTTTCTCTTTGTGTCCCTTTTGTCAAGTCGGAGCTTTAGTCATCAGACAAGAGCAGGGAAACACCCGCAGACGGGGAGCTTTCATAAACGTTACACCGGGCGTTCACCTCTGGTGCCTTCAGGATATTCAATATTTACAACGTGCTATAATTATATATCCACACGTCGATATTTAGGCTATCACGCGTCAATATTGAATACCCACACGTCATTATTACAAAGCCACGCGTCATATTTAGGAACCAGCCATAGGAACCACACGTTATACCAAGCATATCCACACGTATTTAGCACAACCACACGTCGATATTGGCATCCACGCGTCATATTAGCGAAAAACAGACTTCGATATTTCATTTCGATTACCCGGTACACATTTAGAACCACACGTCAGAATTACGAGCTACGCGATATAATAAAGACCCAGGGATCGAAGTCTGTTTTTCGCTAATATGATGGAAAATCGTGTCTCGTTTTTCTGCAATTCCCCTCACAAAGTACTGCATTCACGGGCGAATTTCATGCAGAATGACGCGGCTAGTTGGTGAACCTCCGCGTCGAGTGGTTATCGCGATTTCTCAGGGTGCATTTGAACGCGTAGAATTTCCTCATTCTACGTCCGCTTTGAACACCCAGCGCCAGAAAGAAAGGGTATAAAACATTTTCCTGGGAGCATACATCCTGAGAATCTCAGGTCATTTACGGTCGTACCCTCCCTCAATGNTGGTCTCTATAGCCATATATTCTAATCCCTCGCTGAAAAATAAGTCCGGACTTTGATTCCAGAGGGACTTTGATCCCTGTCACACCTGTCTAAATCATCCAAGACTGAAATGTTCCTAAAGGGCGGTTTACACTAGGTTGCACCAAGTTGCAAGTTGCAGCAACTTGCAACTTGTTGCAAACTACCTGGGACGGTTTACACCTAGAAAAATCAATGCAACCTCCAGCGTGATCGAGTTGCAACAAGTTGCAGACCCGTTTACACATGCAACTTTTATGAAACTTTTTGGTCTCATCAGGTTTATGCAACAAGTTGCATGTGTAAACGGGCCTTAAGGCCCGTTTACACATGCAACTTGTTGCATAAACCTGATGAGACCAAAAAGTTTCATAAAAGTTGCATGTGTAAACGGGTCTGCAACTTGTTGCAACTCGATCACGCTGGAGGTTGCATTGATTTTTCTAGGTGTAAACCGTCCCAGGTAGTTTGCAACAAGTTGCAAGTTGCTGCAACTTGCAACTTGGTGCAACCTAGTGTAAACCGCCCTTTAGGAACATTTCAGTCTTGGATGATTTAGACAGGTGTGACAGGGATCAAAGTCCCTCTGGAATCAAAGTCCGGACTTATTTTTCAGCGAGGGATTAGAATATATGGCTATAGAGACCATGACCATTAGAATATAAGCTTACAATAGCGGGCTATTGTTTGGCGGACTTGCATTCCTAGGACATTGATTCCTGTCACTGGAACAATCTGTCAAGTCACCGTGGATGGGGTGGTACGGTGAGGATATTCAGCTCAGCTCGAAAGCCTTCATTAGGTCCAAAGAATCTCCCCTCTTCGTCCCCATGACTACTAAGGGAGAACGAAGTAAAAGTGAAAAATAACAAGTGGGAAATTTTGGAATTTTTGTGAATTTTTTAATTTCTCAAATTGGGATAGATTTTTTCCCATTTTGAGAAATTTTCTTAAAATGACATGATATTTTGTCTGATTTTTCTGGCAATGTTCCGTTTTCTCAAAATGGGAAAAATTTTACCCCAATTTGAGAAATTGAAAAATTCGCTCAAAAGTGCAAAATTTTTCACTCCTTATTTTCCACTTTTATTTCTTACTCCCTTTGCTGTAGAAGTTGCATTCCGGGGCCGGTTTCAATGCATTTTCCATTTGGTTAAAGGTGCCACTAGCTTAAAGTACTTTACGAAACAGGCTAGTGGTATATGAAAATAAGTTGTTTGTGAGCAGCTACTGGTAACATCTGTCATACCTTGACAATGGCATTGGTTAACTTTCAAAATCTCTTCGGCATCTGACGCATTCCGGACACACCTGGTAGATAAGAAAAGATTTAGACTCAATAGTTTGATAGATATTTCAATCATTTGAGAGATTTTAGAGATATCTGGCAGAATCGCTTCTGTCATAACTTGACGTATCTTGAAAACTGATCAAGGAATTCATGGAATACTTGGTAACACATGTTTTAACAATGAGTCTTCGCACAGGCCTAGTCAGTCTTGGTGACAAAATGAAGATTTGTGGTAGAGATACCAGAACACGTGTCAAGGTTTGGTGACCTGACATCGCTGACCAAGCAATTTTCGCAAAGTTTTCCAAGACTCAGGACGAGGCTTTCTAACCGGGGCAGTTCGCCAAGTATCCCAGGATATGACGCACTTTTCTTTTCTTAAAGGTGATTGGTTTATTCTCGTCACGTGATGCAAGTATGGATCAGACCTATTTAACACCGGGCCCAACCCAAGGACCGTCACTCCCAACTGATCAGTTCATTGGGACCCATATAGACTTGTTTTACTTCGCTGCTTCCAAGATAAAACAAGTGTATGACAGACTGAAGGTAAGTTGCGAATTTAGCATTTTTACCTCATCCGACCGCCTTTCCGTTTGGTACGCCGGTGTTCATAACTTGAAAGAAGGTTTAATCGAAGTGCGCCCAGTTTCATACTGTTCGGCATTTCAACTAAAATTCCGTATTAAGGACTTTTCCAGTATCCAGATCGGTAGGCCTACAGAACTTGCTGCGGACTCAGAACTAATCTACATTTGAATTGTGCCGCCTATCCTGAGGTTTTCGGTCCTGTTTTTCTCAATTACTTCTTTACACGACAAACTTTTCCCTCCAGGGCCCATATTCATAAAACTACATGTACTTAAAGCTGAACTAGATTGTTAAAAGCAGCGCACGGGAGGTTTTAAAAAATAAGCCGCTCCATCGCGCGGCTTAAATGTCAAACAAGTGCCCATCCGCCATGTTCCAAACGCCCGTCCGCGCGGCTTATTTTTTAAAACCTCCCGTGCGCTGCTTTTAACGATCTAGTTCAGCTTTAAAGCCAGACACTAGGCCTATAGACAGATGGGTTATCACACTTGACACTAAATGGCGTTATCTTCTATAACACCACTAGCGCAGGTGCTAGGTTTCCATCTTGAAAGTAGTGCAGATTACTACATTTTGGTAAAGGTTTTTAACAATCGTGAACAGGCCAGCCGTGTCACCGCCAACCCAGTGGCATCTACGCTAGGTGATCGCGACAATGTTGAAAAGTGGTGCTGTTGGTTCCAGGCGAATATTTTCAGACTAAAAGGACTTCGTGTTGATAACAAGTGGTATTAGAAATGAACTGAATACTAATTAGAAAGAATTGTGTGAGGCCGACCGAACTATTTCTACATGCGCGCCGGCAAAATCCAAAATGGCGGCCTTCCACCTACGCTAGTGGTGACGATATTTCGCCGCTAGTGTCACGTGTGATGGGTTATAATCGACGAGCATAGTCTTGGTCACCAAGCCGCTGTTTCGAATCTGGGGGGAACCGTAGCAGTACTGTGTGGCTGGCTGCGCAAGACTACACACAGCATTGGGGATTCCCCAAGGGGATTCCCAAAACATCGATGCAGGATAATGCTATAATATGTGGTTCTATGGTTCTATACACGACGCACGCCTGTAGATGAGGTTGCACTATATTTCGGCCGAACTGGGGAGTGAGTAGCGGTGCATAGTGTGCGGCTTTAAGTCTAAGTTTGATACTTATCCTTTGTTCAACACAAAAGATAAGTATCACACTTTGACTTAAGTATGTTTATGAATATGGACCCAGATGCCTATAGAGAGATTTTGGTGATATTGGAGTGAAATTAATCTTCACATGTTCTATAAAAAGTAAATCATGTTATTTTTTGACCCATTGGCGCGATTTTGTGGCGGAGAGCGACAAATCGCGGCGATTTCACAGGCCATAGAAATTTGATGCTACTTTTTCAATGGTAGAAATCTTTTGTTATTGCCTTTTTCGTGTGAAAATGACAGGCCAGCGCAAAATCGCGGCGTGAAAACGCGACTATGGGTTCAGGCCTAAGATTCACGGGTATCTTCGCGGCCCACGAAAATCATTGTTTATTTACATTTTGTTTGTTTGTGCCCAGTGTTTTCTTTGTTTTATGAGTAATTTGTTGGTGTCCAGGACCTGAATCCTACTTGTCTTGACCTAATGGTATAATTCAGAACAAGTTGCAGCAGCCACGAGTCAAAATCTTGTACCGAAGAATAAATTTTTGGGTCTTATTGAAGTTTTTTTTTATAGTCCATGGGCTAGGTAGGCCCACCTTGCAGCCCCCCCCAACCAGTCAACTTAATTACATTTTTCTGATAGCTATAGATCTATGTATGGGTTACCCGGAATTTTCAGGTCTCTCTTTTAGGGGTAGGGGAAATTAAAATGGCTATAACTCAGCAACCCTTGGTGCTATGGCATCAAAGTACCCCTCATATTAAAGGTCTGTGAATGTTCTTTGAGGTAATATGTGTTATATGAAAATCAGGTCTATATCTAGGTCACTGGAGGTCAAAAGGTCACGAATTTTGGGCGGTGCTTAAAATCCGACATATGCGTGCCGGGTATTAAAATGGTCGGTGTGGCATGGAACTCCAAAATAATTCCTGTTAACACATTTCAACATGCAATTTAGGCTTCCTCTTGCATATTCCATCCACCCATGTTCAATTATTCTGCGAACCTTTCTCCCTGTAATGAACGAAAAAGGGTCGAATTTCGCTAATGTCCAAAATGACTGTCTAGTCCAGTCAATATATGAAAAATAAACCCTCAAGCCCCTCCCCCAAATTGCTACAAAAGTTTTTTTACTTGATTCTGTTGGCATTAGGTGTACTTTCTGACATACTAAAAGCCTACCAAAATCCTAGCCACGGAAAAGTGTTTTATTATGGTTCCCGATCTTAGCGATCGGGAACCATATTGTTACTCGGCTCCTTTTACACCTAGAGCAATAGAAACAAGTTCTACCCTTAGGTTTTCATACCCTAGAAATCGAATGAGCTGATTACTTTTGATCTGAGATGTTGGGGTCATGGTGATATTGATATCAGAAATTTGATATTTTGAGATAACTTCCCATATTGTCAACTAATCAACATGAAGCAAGTCTTACTTCATGCCTGCTTATCGAGGGACATGACTGTGTTAAAATTCTCAGTCTCACGTGTCCGGGTGATTGAGATATAATGAGATTTTGCTATATCAAACTTGATAATTTGAAATATCTCTGCCCGTGGTAGAGGTAGAGGCATGATATCATCCATACTTAGGTTATTCAGGATGCCCATTTCGATTACGCAATGACCTTGATCATCAGAGGTCAAGGTCAAGGTCAAACCTGATAATTTGAAATATCTTTGTCTTTGGTAGTGGTAGAGGTTTGATAACACTCATATTTAGGTTATTGAGGATGCCCATTTCGATTGTACAATGATCTTGATGATCATAGGTCAAGGCAAGGTCAAACTTGATAATTTGAAATATCTCTGCCTGTGGTAGAGATATAGAGACATGGTATCACCCATACTTAGGTTATTGATGATGCCCATTTCGATTATGCAACGACCTCGATTATCAGAGATCAAGGTCAAGGTCAACCAACTCGATAATTTTTAATATCTCTGCCTGTGGTAGAGGTAGAGGCATGATATCAGCCATACTTAGGTTATTGAGGATGCCCATTTCGATTTTGCAAAGACCTTGATGATCAGATATCCAGGTCATGGTCATTACATAATTAGGAAAATCCAATATGGCGTCCAACATGGCCGCCACACCCACCACCAAAAAGCCATTTCAGAAACCATTGATACAAATTTGGCAATCTTGGTGTCGATCCATGTTGAGTAAGACGTGAAAGGGGACAAAGGCCCCCTTGTTTGGTGCTAGAGCTTGTTACTAAAAGAAGACCTGTAATTAGAGAAGGAATGTAATTAGTAGAAGTGTGATTAAGCTGAAAGACATGAGTTTAGTTACGGCTTGTGTAATTAAAAGTAAAACATAAGCAGTGAAAAATAAAATAACAGGCAATGGAGTTGCTAAGTAATCACCCCAAAAGCCAAAGAATGGCAACAATAAAAGTTGAATAGAGAGAAAGAAAAATGGAGTAAAAAGCGAGCTAAATGGCTCATGCAGCTTACTGGCCCATATATGAAATAGGGAAAAAGGCATTAGGAGGACTAGGCCTATAATACCAAAAAGAAGCAACAAAATGTCACTCAAATAAGTGAAAATACGGGGAAAGCGTATGAGGTATAAATGAGGTCAGGTCATAGTCAGCTGAGCGCGAGGCCCATGGGCCTCTTGTTGAATTTTGAGTGCGCATTATTTTGTTAACATGGTAGGCCTAAAGCGCTCTCTGCAACGGCGGGTTTTGACACTTTCAGAAATCTTGTGCTTTGATTTTTTTTAGGATGAGGGTTGCACTCATACTCCTTGCCGCTGTGCTCTACGCAGTGGTGATAGGATCATCCGGCAGATCCGTCAAAGTGAGAAAGTACAGGTGTAAGTATGCTCCATTCGTGCCTCTACTCTACGTACATGCAGGCCCTATGTCTAACGAGCGTGGACGTTTTCGACAGCAGGCAATTACTAAAACACCACACTCCACTTGAAATAAATGGTGGGTGGTTAATCACCATGCTCTGCAGTTGGCACAGGGACGAAACATGGGCGACACTGCAACCTGAAGCTGTCGACTCCAGTGTCCTCCGCATAGCTTTTTGGAAGGGTGGCCCACCCTACCTTGGCATGTTACCACCCTACCTTAGAAGTAGCCACCCTACCTTGCAGTCCAATTTTGTAATGGTTTTCTATACACCCTCTACCTTAAATTGGTGACCACCCTATCTTAATTTGCCAACTAATGGGAAAACCTGGAATTTCAAGGTACCACCCTACCTTAGAAATCTTGTGGAGAATACTGGACTCGATTGTCGTTCGCAGTGCATCCTTGATGTCGGCATCCTCCCACAGCAGGGGTTTTTACCTCGCTCCTCTTCATCCGTTCACAGTTTGTCTGCGGTGACGAAGGGAGCGAGCAGTAAGAACGCCTGATATTCTCAGGATGTGATGTCGGTGATCGAAACGAACTCTTTTCGACAACGCAGTTCCTCGTCATTGCTTTTCTTCCCTGACCCTGATGAATATTCATCATTTTTATGTGACATTCGAGCCGGTGTAACATCGTTCAGCGTTTCTGTGTGTGAATATTCCCCCTCACTGTATACTGCCGTATTGAACAATCATGGTCTCTTTACGTGTCTATCACTACGTTCCCAATACAATAAAGTGAACACTGAACATGGGGAACATTGGCAGATTTTACACCGGTATACGTAGGTATCCCTGAAGAGTCTCACGACACCAGTGGTACCTGTCCGTGAACTATCACTAGCAGTTTGAGTGACCATGCACACACTAATGGTAGATACCGGCACTTTCAAACCTTGCGCAATTAATAATTTTTTTTCAGGTGGTCTGTGCCCGTACTCCCGATGCATAAGAAAGGGATCGAAGTGTCAATATCCGGCCAACCCCAGATGCAACTGCCCACGTGGGTGGAGATGTTGCAGATGTAAGTACATGTACACATACACTACATTTTAGGGGTCTTTTCCGTAATGCACGATGTAGACGCCGCGGTACCGGTACCGGGTACATTGCAAATCATCTCATGAGTGACTCGTCGAGGTCGAATAAGGTGAGGGCGTAGGCCTACAATGGGTTATAATATGAATAAAGACTAGCAGATGCTTTTACTTCAAATTTGTACAGCATTGCCTAGTGCATCTCTATTGCAAAATTCAAGTAAAAGCATTCGTTAGTCCTTTATTCATAATGACCCGTCACACATGATGGCTGAAATCCGGACTCTGTAGGATGAATTCCCATGCCAATTAGACTGGTCCCCTGTCGTAGTTCTCGCTTCACTACTACGACAGGCATTTTGAACGCCAACTCGGCATGTGATTGGTCAACTGTGATTGGTCAACGGTCGCGCCATGAGTCAGCATCTATTTTTAGAGACTCCCGCAACGTTACAAGTCTTTATTGCTCATTTGCATACGTGTGTCAGAAAACAGGCAAACATGGCGGACGCGGCCTGTCGTACACGTAGTAGTGGAGGAACGGAGCGGTACGACAGGGGACCAGTCTACATGCCAATAACGTTACCGCTGTAAAGGCCACCGTACACGATAGGCCTACATTTTTTCCTTCGTAATATTTCGTACGATTTATTATCCAATTTTATTGGAAGGAAATATTTCGCATCCCGCCGTTGATGATCCAATTTATTTCCTACAGCATTTATTGCACACGAAAAATAGGACAGAACCTATTTGTGGAGTTTTTCCCATACGACAAAAATGGTACGATGCTTACCGTTATAGGCCTACACGTAAAATAAATTCCTACAAAATATTTCATAAGAAAAAAAAATGTATGGTGGCCTTAAGGCCTTTTCTAAAGATCAAGATGGAAAAGATCAGGACAGGAACCTTTATCTCAGGCCATCTCATCAACAAACATTTCGTCCTTTTTTTCATCTAATTTTAGTCTACTGCACAACTCCTGGCTGCCACGGACAATGCCGGAGGGGACCCTGTCCACCGTACAGTTTGATACCGGCTTACAACAAGGCGTGTAACTGCCCAGAGGGTTACCATTGCTATCGGAAATGTAAGTCGTTTTAACCATAGTCCGTCTCGTCCATCGGTTGCTAAGTTTTTGTCCCAGGAATTTCTACTATGCGACAGTTGATCAGAACAGCGGACGCTCCGCTTCTAATAATGTGCCACCTTCTAAATAATACAAGCCTGGCTTAATAAAGGAAGCCCCAAAATGATGGAACTTAAGCTAGCCTGGTGGTTATCACGTCCACTTAGCAAGCGCCTGGTCCCGGGTTCGAATTCAGCATGGGACAGCCTAGGGCATTCTACCTTGTGCTTTTGCAAGGGCAAGTAAATGATCTCATCGAAGTGAGGAACGTGAGTATGAGATAGCCTATTCTACTTACCAGGGGGCCAATAATGCTTTGACTTTGGCCCTGATGGAAAGAGCAAATACAATGAGGAATCAAAACGATCTTATCATTTATTTTCTGTTTCAGTGACTAATTGCGAAAGGTACTGCAAGTACAGTCAGTGTGTGACGACTCGCTACAATTGTCGCAGGATCTCGACTAGTCGTAAATGCTCGTGTCCGAGACACATGCACTGCTGTCAATGTAAGTGTTCTTGAAGTAGGAAGGACAGATACCGATGCCATACATGTATAATCTAACACCCCCGATTAGGATCCCCCAAAAAACAAATTTACGGGGCACTCACATATTGGATTCTCAGAGGCCAACACCCTAAATCCCGTGATTAAATACACAGGCGTGCGTCAGGAGGGGGGGGGGGGG
>NMRB01000051.1:346065-401478 GCA_002633025.1 Notospermus geniculatus
TTAAATTGTTTGATACCTATATACACCGGTTTAATACCTGATGGGACGGACGTCTCTTGATAACCTAAAACCTCATCTCTTATTTGCGGCACTTTTATAATTTCAGTCTGGTGTCGAAAGTGCGGAGGCCAATGTTATAGGATTGGCGGACCTTGCCCTCCGAACATGGTTTCAGTGACCAGCCGAAACTGTGATTGTCCTCCAGGATACAGATGCCTCAAACGTAAGTCGAGCATTATTTTAAGCCAGGAGCACACCAGGCGATATCGCATGCGATCTAGTCGCCACCGATCTTCTCGCCAGCCACGGCAGACTGGGCGATGTCGGTTTCGGCCAGCGACTACGTTTATCTATTGTTCGGGTACATGGACTCGCACAATAGAAAATCGTAACCTAAATGTACTCGTCGGTCTATCTGGGCGATTGCAAAAACAATGGGCCGTATTCAAAAAGGGTGTTTACGACTTAGACGCGTGTAACTTCGTCAAATGCATGAAGGAAATGTGTGCATTTAGTGAAGTTACACGCGTCTCAGTCTTAATCGCGCGATGATCACCCTTTTTGAATACGGCCCTATATTGCTCGATTTTGGGCGAGCATCGCTGGCAAGAATATTCCACGCTTCTCTGCCCAGCGCAAACCTAGCGTCAACAGCCGATTTTGCTCGCTTGCGATACGCCTGGCTTTAATAGTCCGTTTATCGACTCCAGAGGAAGACTTTTCGATTTTTTGTCTGTATCATCAAGAATATATAAGTACCAAGAATGTACAACTTAGTAATCAATCAAACGGATGGGCATTAAGTTACTTTTTCTGATAATAGAGGGCGTACACAGGTGGCATAACCCAAAAATCATCAAAGTCTTTTCTGGGAATGACTTGACCCAGATTGCTCATAACTGATATGTACCTCCCTCTGTCATTATACTATTATGTCCAACCCAGTGAGCACATGGTCCATGGACCATTTCATTTCCTTTGTAATATTTCGTACGATTTATCATCCAATTTTATTGGAAGGAAATATTTCGCATCCCGCCGTTGATGATCCCATTTATTTCCTACAGCATTTATTGCACACGAAAAATAGGACAGAACCTACATGTATATGTGGAGTTTTCCCATACGACAAAAATGGTACGATGGTTACCGTTATAGGCCTATACACGTAAAATAAATTCCTACAAAATATTTCATAAGAAAAAAAATGTATCGTGGCCTTAAGGCCTTTTCTAAGGATCAAGATGGAAAAGATCAGGAGAGGAACCTTTATCTCAGACCATCTCATTAACAAACATTCCGTCCTTTTTTTCGTCTACTTTTAGTCTACTGCACAACTCCTGGCTGCCACGGACAATGCCGGAGGGGACCCTGTCCACCGTACAGTTTGATACCGGCTTACAACAAGGCTTGTAACTGCCCAGAGGGTTACCATTGCTATCGGAAATGTAAGTCGTTTTAAGCACTAGTCCGTCTCGTCCATCGGTTGCTAAGTTCTTGTCTCAGGAATTTCTACTATGCAACAGTTGATCAGAACAGCGGACGCTCCGCTTCTAATAATGTGCCACCTTTTAAATAATACAAGCCTGGCTTAATAAAGGAAGCCCCAAAATGATGGAACTTAAGCTAGCCTGGTGGTTATCACGTCCACTTAGCAAGCGCCTGGACCCATATTCATAAAACTACTTAAGTCTAAGTGTGACACTTATCCTTTGTTCAACACAAAAGATAAGTATCACACTTTGACTTAAGTATGTTTGTGAATATGGACCCTGGTCCCGGGTTCGAATTCAGCATGGGACAGCCTAGGGCCTTCTACCTTGTGCTTTTGCAAGGGCAAGTAAATGACCTCATCGAAGTGAGGAACGTGAGTATGAGACGGCCTATTCCATACTTACCAGGGGGCCAATAATGCTTTGACTTTGGCCCTGATGGAAAGAGCAAATACAATGAGGAATCAAAACGATCTTATGATTTGTTTTCTGTTTCAGTAACTAATTGCGAAAGGTACTGCAAGTACAGTCAGTGTGTGACGACTCGCTACAATTGTCGCAGGATCTCGACTAGTCGTAAATGCTCGTGTCCGAGACACATGCACTGCTGTCAATGTAAGTGTTCTTGAAGTAGGAAGGACGGATACCGATGCCATATCCGCCCCCCCCCCCTCCGATATAGGATGCCCCCAACAAATTTACGTAATAAGGGGCACATACTGGGCTCTAATTACTAGAGGCCAAGACCCTAAATCCCCTGATTAACAATACAGGCGGGCATCAGGAGGGAAGGCCTTAAATTCTATGACACCTGAATACACCGGTTACCTGATGGGAGTCTCTTGATAACCTAAAATCTCATTTCTCTTATTTGAGGCACTTTATAATTTCAGTCTGGTGTCGAAAGTGCGGAGGCCAATGTTACCGGATTGGCGGACCTTGCCCTCCGAACATGGTTTCAGTGACCAGCCGAAACTGTGATTGTCCTCCAGGATACAGATGCCTCAAACGTAAGTCGAGCATTATTTCACACCAGGCGATATCGCATGCGATCTAGTCGCCACCGATCTTCTCGCCAGCCACGGCAGACTACAGGTGATGTCGGTTTTGGTATTAGGGAGGTTTCGCAAGCGCCCGGTTAGGCCATACGACGACGTTTATCTATTGTTTGGGTATACCCACACAATAGATAAATGTCGTCGTAGGGCCTAACCGGGCGCTTGCGAAACCTCCCTAACTAGGGAGTTTTTGACAACAATCCGGTTAGGCCAACGACTACGCTTATCTATTGTTCGGGGACACTCAGACAACAGAAACCTAAATGTAGTCGTAGGTGTATCCGGGCGATTGCAAAAAGTATGTTGTTCGATATTGGGTGATTTTGGAAAATCACTTTTCGTTTTCATGATATCTCGAAATATCGAACTTTCTTGCGCATTACACCTCTCATACATGTAAATGCGTTAATTTCTCGACAAAAACAATTTAGTCGTAAATTATTTTCACTACGAACCCTGTGATCAATGAATGTACTGCACATGTACATGTACATGTATATTGCATTTTATACTTGATATGTCACTTAGAGATATGTTACATTTTGGTTTGTAGGAGCAACGTGTGGGAGGGGCAAATACTGCAAGTACGCCAAATGCGTATCAACCAGGTACCGATGCCATAGTCGTGCACGAAGTTCCTGCACGTGCCCCGCTGGACTGCAGTGTTGCCGATGTGAGTACGGAGCTTTGGCATTTTCATTCTACATTTTTTCGTTGTTTAATACTGACTCCGGTGATTTGAGCACACCATTGCCATTAAAGCACCTCTGTATGCATTAGGTTGTTCCTATCTCGTGGTAGCCGACGTAACCTTTTTGACCTTTGGCGACCTTGCTTTTACATGTAGGTTTACAGACACGGTCACTGTACACCGTATACCACAGCACTAATTCAAGGTGGCGAGTTTTTAAAAAAATATAACTGACAACTCTTACATGTAATTTTCTGAAAAAATTGCCAAGGAGGGACATGTCGCATAGCTTGCCACCCTTCAGTCGAATGCTCAGGGAGAAAGAACGATGTAAAGAAGTACATGTACTCTATTATTTTTTTCAGTTAGTTGTTTGAACCCTTATTGCAGCTGAAGTTGAACACGTGCGATTTTCAGGATCTGGATATTTGTAGTTTGCAACTAGTTACTCGCTGATGCCCGAGAGCTTATGTCACCTAGTTGTTGTGACTGATTAGTTTCAACTACGCGCCGATTATCAGTTGCCAACTAGTTCTGACTGTACGTATGGGCGACATAAGCGAGGCTTTACATGTAATTTTCTGAAAAAATTGTCAAGGAGGGACAGGTCGCATAGCTTGCCGCCCTTCAGTCGAATGCTCAGGGAGAAAGAACGATGTAGAAGTACCGTACATGTACTCTATTATTTTTTTCAGTTAGTTGTTTGAACCCTTATTGCAAGGGCATATGCAAAGTGAAGCCATGTCCAAAGAGTAGGCTACCAGTTCACAACAAATATTGTCATTGCCCGCCTGGCGAGCACTGCTGGAGCAAACGTAAGTATCTTGAATTGTTAAGATGAACCTTCAAAACAAAAGTATAACCACATTAAGACTAAAAATACCATGCACAATCTTCAATTCCTAGTTCTTCATCTGCAAATACTCTCTTCATCACTGTAAGTTTATTTCTTTTAGCACTATATCACTGATGTCATTATTGAGTCACCGCTTCGAGTCGCGAGTAGGCCTCCACATTCTGCACCTTACCATACATGTATTTGTTCAAATGAGGTGTTTTGTAGATAGAAAAATTGTGACGCGAAATATTTTCCCATTTAGGGTGGCTGCACACCTAACGCGATTGTTGACGCTTGCGGCAAATGCTTTGTTATTTTCCGCCGCACTGCACGCAAACAAAGGTTTTGGCGCATGCGTCGCCCTGTCGCATGTGAATCGCGTCAGGTGTGTCCCTACCCTACCCTAAAACCGCGATTGACTAACTATCGATGTATACACACTTTTGAAAATACTATCTGTATACTTCCAGCCAACACATGCGTAAAGAACTGCAAGTATGGGGCATGCGTCCCGTTAAAATACAACTGCAAATTCCCAGCAGGTTCACGCAGATGTCAATGCCCAGGACGCCAGAAGTGCTGTCGATGTGCGTATAACCAAAAATAGATAACTTATCTGTTTTTGGTATAACTATAGGGAGCTTGAAATCGCTGATCTCTTCGAGATTCACCCGTGGAAATATCACTTACTGTGGCTCAAATAAGAAAAAATCAAAGAAACATGATACATTAAAGAACAAAATGAAGGACGCTGTCAGTTATGTGTGTTTGGATGGCCCTGTGTTTGACCTTGGAGGAATTATACTGACAGTATAATTCCTCCAAGGTTTGACAAAGTGCGCACCTGACGATGCTTGCTCTGATGTAGCTAGCCGCTTTTTGGACCGCAAGCCATCTGTTGGATTTGAATTCTAAAATGCTGGCCCGTTAAGAACTGTAATATAAAATGTTGATTCACTGATTCTGTATCTCATCATCGTTTATTATTTCTGTTTCAGTCTACTGCGAGAGCCGCTCCTATTGCGGAGGAAAATGCAAGAAAGGAAGACGATGCCCGAACAAGTGGATACCTGTTTACAGAAAGGGTAAAACATGCCGCTGTCCACCAGGTTGGACTTGCTGCAAACGTAAGTAGTATTTGGATACGGTACGCCATCCTCGACCAGGTTTGTGCATCCTTCTTGTTCATGTCCATGTCCGCATGTGGCTCAGGTACACTGTGCATCCTTCATGTTGATGTACATGTAAATTTCATTCAAAAATGAATAGGCATCTGTTAAGAATACCACCAATTCCATATATAGGACGGTTGTATCATATCCATCTGTAAATTCATTACTTTACACATGTTTCCAGGAATTACGTGCCCGCGGTGCGGTCATGACACCAGATGTATACCCAAGGGACATTATTGCAAGTACACACAACGGCCAGGAAAATGTACCTGTCCTGCCAATAAGAAATGTTGTTCTTGTAAGTACTCTACACGTATAATAGGCGATCTGATTCTATTTTTCTCAGGATCACAATAATGTACGATTTATGCAAACATAAATGCATGTGTATACATGTTTACTATTGCTTTTGCTCTTATGATGTTTACTTTGTTGGCCTACGGTATCTCATCTAGACAATGCAAGTAGAGTACAGTATCTACACTAAGGGATACCAATAAATACACTGTAACCATCAACTTCTACTAAAATGGCACCGGAATCAAAACCACTGAACCGGGTTTTGGTGTAATTTTCTTTTGAACAAATTTAAGAGCAATTAATTTCTCACAAAATTTCCTGTCCACGCATATCAGTTGTCAATAGGTCCTTGAATAGTGGAAGTATAAGGCTGCGTTTTTCAGGCAGCATTCGCAAACGTATGAAAACCCACTGAGATTCAACTCACTGAATACATGTATGTTTTTTCTTTTTAGACACTTGCACTGACCGACGAGGCTGCAAAGGAACTTGTCATCCAATAAGATGTCCTTCCAGTAAGGCGCGTGCGCGTCCGGGTTGCACTTGCCCGCGAAATTATGTTTGCTGCACACGTAAGTATTATGATTTGCACCTTTATCACGTAGTGACAAGAAAAGTAAAAAAAGAATTGAGAAAACTAGCGCAAAAGTTTCTCACACCGTACCATTATAGTCGGGAATTCTTGTTTCAGGTCCAGACTGCGAAAGGAGATGCGGCACAACTGCAAAATGCGTGCCTTCCAACTTCCCCTGCAAAAGAGTGGGCAACCCCTTTGTGTGCTCATGCCCAGCCCGATTCAAGTGCTGCACCTGTAAGTATTCATGATGTATCCGCAACAAGCAAGCAGAATGAAGTCAAGAGACAATGGGCTGTATTTTAGAACGTTCCTTAATATTAAGGTCCACCTTAAATCTATTGTTCTCGATGGTTTTACAATAGACTTAAGGTCAACCTTAACGTTAAGGAACGTTCTAGAATACGGGCCAAAGACCGAGTCAAATACGTGAAATAAAGTTCCCTATGCAGTAGGCCTATGCAATACTTTTCATAATTTGACTTCAGCAACTTGCTATGTGGGGGTCCCCGAAGTAAGAGAAGGCGAAGAGGTGAAAATTTTATAGATTTTTGGTTGAACTGATATTAGCCTCTCGGTATTTTAATACACTCCTACATGTATAAAGCGTATTTTTGTTCCAGTTAATTGCAGAACACGTTGTGGAGGACAATGCCTTAGACATTGTGGCACAAAACTGGCAAGAGCATCGAGTGGCTGTAAATGTCCCCCAGGTCGTGTGTGCTGCGTTAGTGAGTATCAAAAAAGGGAAAATTCATACTTCTGCAGAGTACCCTCACCCCGCGGTTTCAAACCGGTATAGCCACTATTTAGCCGACCTCTGAAACTGCTGACGGCGGTAGGCCGGGGAATTCCTGCGGGGAATTTTCAGTGCGACTTGTTGAATCACGGACACCAATGTAATAGGGCAGGGAGATCGTCCTTGGGTAACCCCCCCCCCTCCAGCGGGCGATCTGCTTCAGGAATTCCCTGATTCTCGTTTTCCCCTTTTTTCCCGTCTGAAATATCTCTTTTCAATCTGGTTTCAAGTTTTGGGAATACCATACTTATCCCTATGTAAAAATTCCTTGGGTGTGAAATATACCAGTTGAACTTCTCTTAGCAGACACCTCTCCCAGGTGGACACCTCTCTCTTAAGAACACCAAAGTTTGCCCCACTAAAAACTGAGTGCTTTAAAATGTCCAAAAATTGTCATTTCTATTCATCCTGACCTCTGTGATTAGGACACCTCTCATGATTGTATGTGCACACCTCTCAATTAAGGACACCATCTGTCAGTCCAGGAGATGTCCTTAATAGAGAGGCAGAACGGAAAGATAAATGTTTTTATTAGAATTTTTTGGCAATGTTTATATTTTGAATGACAGATCACTGTGATTTGGGTATTTGATAAATAACTGCCCCTCCCCCCGTGTTGACAAAAAAATGTACAGGTTGAAAGAACGGCCCGTAATATCCCAATGATTTCGCGTTCGAAGAAAAGAAATTCACAATTGGAATCATAAAATCGTGGTGAATAATATAACATCGGCTCGCTGATGAATTTTTGATTATACATGTATATAAAGCAGTTTGAGTGAGTTAAGGCCTCTTTTGAATTTAGGATATTGCACCGAATATGAAAATACATATTTGTTTGTTCGTACAGGGATAACCTCGTATGTTTTTGCTGGTGTCTCAGTCTCTTCCCCTCTTGACAGTTTACAATATTCCAATTTTCAAACAATTCAGAACCCACGTGTAGACCCCGGTGTGGAGGCTACGCATGGTGTGTTCATTTCCGCCACCCATGCAAGGGACGCCGAATATGCAGCTGTCCAAAATACAAGAAATGTTGCCTGTGTGAGTGTTTACATTTGCATGTATTTTATTTTTTCCTCTCTTGTTACTAAAGTTTTGTGGAGGTGATGATTGTGATGGCGATGATGATCATCGGACCAGGTTGACGTTAGAGTTTCAATAAAGGACAAAGTGTGGTATGCAATTTGCAGGTGAATTATGTCTTAATCTGAAGTTACATTGCATTTTGCATTTTGTCTGTGCCAAACGTTTTTAACACCCTGTATAAATCGGCTGGTAAATAATCTTACCTGTAAACGAGGTGTTAAAATACTGGGCGTAATGTAAGTCAAAGCGTGATACCATAAAGGAATCAACCATAAAGGTTCAACTGACAAATTTAGCATTTTATAAATGTGGACAATATGCCTTTAAAACCCAACAGATTTGCATTCTGACGTTTCCATGTGATAGGCAAGACCCTTCTGCACATTCACTGCAAATTTTGTTGAATTCCGACTAGTTGATCTTATGATACGAAAGGTCTGAATTAATGAGAACCCCACGAACGATGTGTGTTCAGGGTCATCGGTGTACATTTGAATAGGCTGACGTACATTTGTACATGGAACACTAATTGTGCTGAAAATAGCTCAGTTATCGTCAGAAATGGAATTCAAAGCATCATGTTGGCAGGTTCATGTACCTCTTCACCACCAAAAAAGTTGAAGCTCGTACCTATTACGTAAAGCCAAAATTCAGGCAGTGAGAGACATCTGGTGGCAACAAAGGAAGTGTCTCCCTCAGTAAGCTCATCGTTCGCAGTTAAACCTTTATGGTTGATTCCTTTATGGTGATACTTATATTCTGGCCCGTATGCACCAACGCAGATTAACCCTAACTTCAGCTTAAGTCCAACAGACAGTGGAATTACAATAGAAGATGTGTTGGATACGGGCCTTTGTGTTGAAAAATGGATAAGCATTTTTATGAATATGGGTCCTGAAGAAGATGTTAATCTGAATCAAGGAAAGTCTTCATACTTGACGATTTCTTCTACATGTACATGTGATTTATGTGTTCGATTTTTTCATACATCAGTCTTCTGCCAAAGTCCAGGATGTGGCGGCCGGTGTCTCAGGAGTTGCCCATCAACTACAAGGGAGGTGAGGCACCCAGGTTGCAAATGCAGGCCACCTTTTAAGTGTTGCAAAGGTAATGTACACACCCACCCAGAATGACATTCATTCGTATGTAGGCCTCAGTAATCTACTTTTTTACTTGTGGGGCCTACCTTCTGTACAGCAGTCTCTTGTCAGCATTGCTAACAGACAAATCAAAACTGGCCGAGTGTTCTCTTTCCAGGCGGCCAATTCTATTCCGAAATTTCCAGTACAGAAATTTGTAATTTAAAAATGGTGAATTTGGCCGTGCCGCAAAATTGTTTCTTTCTAAAGCCTGGCAACATCTATCTTTGACCCAATGGAATGCGGAGCTAGGAAATTGATCGTTGGATTTTCCACGGACCTTTAATCACACGCGGCTATTGAATGACCGGTGGACAACGCGAACAATCGGGGAACGACCACAAGTGATCGACAAGCATGATTATAAACCGCAAAGCTCTGTCACATTACATGACTTCCGCATTCCATTAGGTCGAAGATAGATGTTGCCAGACTTTATCAATATTGTTACTGATGCGATAGTTCCCAGGGAAAGTAACNCCTATGGCATCATCAGAGAAAACCAGACATCTACAGATAGGTGGAGCTACAGGGCCTATGCAGTGGGTCAACAAATCTGATAGCGTCACCAGCACCCCCTATGTAAGAAGACTTTCAGGTCCCCTTCATTCAAAGAAGTGTCAAATACCATGACTCTCATCCTGTCTTACGAAATGTTTCAGTCAAATGCGAAACCAGAGGTTGTGGAGGACGATGCATAAAGAAAAAGTATTGTCCTGGGTACCGCGTTCGTGCAAGAAGGACGTGCAACTGCCGACGTGGATATGTGTGCTGCATAAGTAAGTATTGCCAAAGCAAAATTGGTATTCTGAGACTCTGTTGTAAGCAAAAACTCATAAGCTCGCCTTATAAGTTTTTGATAATAGGCAGGCCTATCTGTACAGTTGAAGGTAGGCCTACAAAATTACAACAGTTCAATAGGCAAAAGAATTTTTTTTAAATATATCAAAATTAAATTTAGAATGTGAAATAGAAATAGGGTTTCCAAGGTGAAAGACATTGCTTCCTACCAGAATCGAACCCACGAACCCTCGCATATGGCATCAATCGCCAGCACTCAGGGGCACACGCCTTAAACCACTAGGCCAAATCCCCATCTTCAAAAAAGATGGTTCAATGACCCGTGTTTAAACGAGGCGTCCATAAGTACCCTGCGAGTAGTCCAAACAATCTCCGAACCCAAACAGTTTTTATGTGATACACAGGGTCACAAATAGAGGAGATACAAGTAAAGAATGTGAAATAGAAATAGGGTTTCCAAGGTGAAAGACATTGCTTCCTACCAGAATCGAACCCACGAACCCTAAATTAAATTTAGATACAGAATGTATGCATCGTTTAAATTGTTGAGAAGACGTGAGATTTTATTATGTATTTAGCATTCTGGGGTCTGTTTAATAAAGTGACTTTAAGCTACATGGTACCGTTAACCAAATGGAAAATGCATTGAGTTAATAAGTCATATCCAAAAAAACACTGCACAAAAACGACACACAGTAGGGTTAGACAATAAATCGGAAAGTCGTCTCCGAATATTTCGCAAATTTTCGACCCCAATCGGGATCTTCCTCAGGCGCTATACTATGTAGAAGAGATCCCAGAGGGATCACGTCTGGGATCTCTTCTACATAGCGGCTGAGGAAGACCCCGATTGGAGCCGACTTTCCAATTTATTGTATTATTGAGTTAATAAGTCACTTTATGAAACAGGCCCCACTTAATTACAGACATACTAAATTCGGCTAATTATCCCTCTTTTGTTTCAGAACCAACATGTCAACGTTGCCTGCCGGGATATTCGCGATGTTTACCTAAAAAGTTTCGTTGTTATAAGCCGGCTCCTCCTTCAAAGTGCACATGCCCAAGAAATACGCGTTGCTGTCTCTGTAAGTGCAATATGATACATGATTGTATGCACCGTTTTCTATCCAAGTATTGATGAAACAGTTCCGGAGTTTTGCTTTAAATGACGATTTCTCTTGCTTTTAAAGCACTACTGCATGCATTAGGCTTTGTATCACGGGACAGGTGACGTCAACCTTTGAACTTAAAGCATTCTCGTTTATACGTCTACAGATGTGGTCCATGAACACTATGCCACAGCACTAATTCAGGATGGCGAGGTTGATCATGATCTTGTGTCAATGCATGCTCAACAAGATTGTTCAAATCTATCTATTAAATGATCTAATTTACCATTATTAGGCATTGAGACTGTTGCTACCGGTACACATAAAAGAATGAGTTGAAGCATGTTACCTTACCCGATGAACGGTTAATCACCCTATAACAGCCTGTTGAATTTATCAAGTGATGAAAAGTATGGAGGCCATTTTAGTCAGCTGAGGTTTCGGCATAGTATCAGTCCAGCCTCGGTGTTCCACTGGCTATATACATGTAGGTTGGACAGCAGACCAGTCTTATCAAGGTGGGGAGGGATAAAGAATGTGCACCTCATGCATAATGTGGTACATGTACTAGTATCTAAACTTCATCAATATTTCAGTCCTCTGTCACCATAGACGCCATTGCGGCGGCTACTGTAGGAAAGGAAAATGTCCAAGCAATAGGATAACTCTGACCGGTAAATGCCAATGTCCACCTGGATACAGTTGCTGCAAAGGTAAATACGTGTTCAGTATTGGTTCATATTATTTTCAGTTCCACTCTCCGATCGCGGGGTTTTTACGCATGCATGACGAATGTTTAAAAATTCTCCAGTTAACCTGCCTTACTTCGTGCTTGTCCTCGGAATGAATGGTCTGTTCATTTGCTCATTTGCAATTACATTTTTTTCAGTGCCAGGCTGTCGTAGGTATTGCGGTCGTCAATCAGGGTGTGTAAAAAAGAAAGAGTGTCTTTATCCTAGAACGAGCAAACTATGTTCTTGTCCGAAAGGAAAAATATGCTGCAACTGTAAGTATCAATCACAACATGCATTTGAAAATACCGCAGTTTCTATCCTGATGTGTAGTTACCATTGTAACTTTAAAGGAGCTGGACGTCCAAGTTGTAAACAAACTGTTGTTTACAAACAGTGGCCAGCAAACTAGTTTTATTTCTTCGTGAAGGTGGCAGCACCAGTGATTGTTAGACTAGTGCCCGGTCCAATGCAACTCACTCACGATATTCACGTCAGTACAATGTATATCACCGACAATAGGTGGCAGCACCGCAGGCGTCGCGTGGATAGGGAACCAGTGAGTGAGTGTTTACAACTTGGACGTCCAGCTCCTTTAATTTTGATAAATAAAAATACATTATCCAGGTTTCAGATTTTCAACACCATGTCAGTCGGAAAAATGTTGTGTAGTATTAAAGTCTATACGAAGCTTTTTTAATGACTTGAAATGTTTATAAAACCCACATCTGATGTTATTGATGGTGGCGACGTAGACGAGAAGTCATTATAGGGAGTTTTCGCAAAGCCCCGAAACGCCAATTGACGCCAACGCCAAACCTATTGTTAGGCGAAAGGAAGAGAGCACCGAACAAAAGGATCGACGTTCGTGTTTGGCGTTTCAGGGGCTTTGCGAAAACTCTATACTGGCGCTGGCCCTACCAATACTGACGTGGCGCTGTACCTTGACCGGGTTCGGCAATCTGGAACAGACCCGAGCCTGACATATTCACTATGTATTCATATATATACAAGTGTCCATACTCCTTTATACTTTTTTCATTTCAGTCATTTGCGGTACCGGTCCATGTGGCGGATTTTGCCAGAGCAAGAAAAAATCCTGTCCCCGCAATTATATTGTTGCCGACTATCGTTGCAACTGTCGACCTGGATACAAATGTTGCAAAGGTACTCATGTAAATTTTAGATTTTCTCACTTAAGGAGACTGTCTCGCCTTAAGAACTCCGCCGAGTCCAGTCATCCTCAGTTGAGGATGTAACACTTTTTATTCCTGGGTTTTCACTGTTAGAAATTATTAATTTTACAGTAGTAATTTTGCAGTAATTTTACAGAAAGTGCCTGCAGCAGAGTCCCCAGCACTTTCTGTAAATTTACATCATTTTTTAATGGTATGATTCATGTTTTCCTGTATTGGTTGGACTCCATTGGACATCCCATTATGATGCCTTCTGGGAGTAGTATGAAAATATAATTTGGTCAGCCTCCAGTCAAGTCTCTGTTAACATTTATTTAAGTCTGTAGTTTTACAGATCACGCTGTAATTTTACAGATCCAGTGCTGGGGACTCTGCTGCACAGATTTTCTGTAAAATCTTCTGTTATTTCTAACAGTGTAGGAGTTTCAAAACACAAAAATGTTTTTTTAACTTTATACATACTCCTTCATCAAGTTTGAAAAGTTGTATATGTAAAAGTAGGCCGTAATTAATGGGATATTGTTCATCAAACACTTTCTGTGATCGAAAGAGGTAGAGGATAGAAGGCTGGTCGACTTAGCTAACAGAAAATGTGAAGGATTCCTCGATTTAGCGGGGTTGTCAATTTAGAGGGGTAGTCGAACTAATTAAGGGGTTCCATTGAACATTTTTGTACAGTACAACATCCAGTTTTTTAGCGGAACGTTTCAAATTACGTTCTCATTAAAGCCTCAACTACCACACTGTTAGAAACTTCTGTAATATTTTTACAGAAATTGCCTGCAGCAGAGTTTCAGGAACTTCTGTAAATTTACATATGGTGTGATTTATGTGTTCCTGTATTAGTTGGACTCAATTGGACTGTCCAGAATGATGCTTTCTGAGAACGTATGAAAATATCATTTGGTCAGCCTGCAGTCAAGTCTCTGTTAGCATTTATTTGAGTCTGTAATTTTACAGATCACGTCCTGAAACTCTGCTGCAGGAATTTTCTGTAAAATCTTCTGTTTTTTCTAACAGTGCAAAGTGTTGTCAGGTAGAGGAAAAAAATTACCTCCTGCATACCGTGGAAGAAACCCCGAATAATATTTTATTCTATTTTCAGCGGTAAAATGCCGATCACGATGCGGTAAATACGCAAAATGCGTATCGGCAATAAAGTACAAATGCGTGCATCCTATTCCCCGCCAGAGGAAGTGCACGTGTCCATACAAGAAGCAATGTTGCCTCTGTAAGTACATGTAAATTCATAAGGAGTTTGTGAGGAGAGTTTAAGAGCTACAATAAAAAGGAATTAGTCGCGGCAGTAAAAAATGGCACAAAGAATAATTTCGCGGGCCGCAAAATTCACAATTTTAAAATTACAAATTTCCGTGATTCAGCGGATCGCAACTTTAGCGAAGCATTGATTTGTATTGATCTGACCGTGTTTAAAATGGTATTCGGACGCAACAAAACGGTAACCGCAGCAGTTCAATTATGCAATTACATGTAGTAGCACTATACACTAAAGCAAGGTTCATTGGCACACGGAATTGGTCCGATTCCGGAGCCATGTTCCCGAAGCCGTCGTAAGGTTAACGATGTCGTTACGCTATGCATTTTTCCAGTTTTAACGACATCGTTTACCTAACGACGGCTTCGGGAACATGGGCCCAGGGTCCGCAAAAATCTATCAAATGGACTTCAGCGTTGTCGTATCCGGAAAACTAGGGGCAAACGGACAGGAAACGGATCGGATCCGTGTGCCAATGAACCTTGCTTAATACATCCTGGCCTGCGGGACCAGTTGGCTTTTAATGCACTGTCGCTATAACTGAGTAAGTTAGGTACAGTATNTGTAAATTTACATCATTTTTTAATGGTATGATTCATGTTTTCCTGTATTGGTTGGACTCCATTGGACATCCCATTATGATGCCTTCTGGGAGTAGTATGAAAATATAATTTGGTCAGCCTCCAGTCAAGTCTCTGTTAACATTTATTTAAGTCTGTAGTTTTACAGATCACGCTGTAATTTTACAGATCCAGTGCTGGGGACTCTGCTGCACAGATTTTCTGTAAAATCTTCTGTTATTTCTAACAGTGTAGGAGTTTCAAAACACAAAAATGTTTTTTTAACTTTATACATACTCCTTCATCAAGTTTGAAAAGTTGTATATGTAAAAGTAGGCCGTAATTAATGGGATATTGTTCATCAAACATTTTCTATGATCGAAAGAGGTAGAGGATAGAAGGCTGGTCGACTTAGCTAACGGAAAATGTGAAGGATTCCTCGACTTAGAGGGGTGGTCAATTTAGAGGGCTAGTCGAACTAATTAAGGTGTTCCATTGAACATTTTTGTACAGTACAACATCCAGGTTTTTAGAGGAACGTTTCAAATTACGTTTTCATTAAAGCCTCAACTATCAAAGTGTTGTCAGGTAGAGGATAAATATTACCTCCTGCATACCGTGGAAGAAACCCCGAATAATATTTTATTCTATTTTCAGCGGTAAAATGCCGATCACGATGCGGTAAATACGCAAAATGCGTATCGGCAATAAAGTACAAATGCGTACATCCTATTCCCCGCCAGAGGAAGTGCACGTGTCCATACAAGAAGCAATGTTGCCTCTGTAAGTACAATATGTAAATTCATAAGGAGGAGAGTTTAAGAGCTACAATAAAAAGGAATTAGTCGCGGCAGTAAAAAATGGCACAAAGAATAATTTCGCGGGCCGCAAAATTCACAATTTTAAAATTACAAATTTCCGTGATTCAGCGGATCGCAACTTTAGCGAAGCATTGATTTGCATTGATCTGACCGTGTTTAAAATGGTATTCGGACGCAACAAAACGGTAACCCCAGCAGTTCAATTATGCAATTACATGTAGTAGCACTATACACTAAAGCAAGGTTCATTGGCACACGGAATTGGTCCGATTCCGGAGCCATGTTCCCGAAGCCGTCGTAAGGTTAACGATGTCGTTACGCTATGCATTTTTCCAGTGACGACGGCTTCGGGAACATGGGCCCAGGGTCCGCAAAAATCTATCAAATGGACTTCAGCGTTGTCGTATCCGGAAAACTAGGGGCAAACGGACAGGAAACGGATCGGATCCGTGTGCCAATGAACCTTGCTTAATACATCCTGGGGCCTGATTCACAAAGCACACTTAGGCTAAGTGTGGTCTTAGTGTACTCTTAACTATTGTTCATAAATCCCCACACAATAGTTCAGAGTACACTAAGATCACACTTAGGCTTAAGTGTGCTTTGTGAATCAGGCCCCTGGCCTGCGGGACCAGTTGGCTTTTAATGCACTGTCGCTATAACTGAGTAAGTTAGGTACAGTATTGCAAGTACTTTCTCCTGTATGTGAGAAAACTCATGGATCAGCGCCTTAGTCAATGGAGGACATTATGATCGCATGTTGTTTTCTTTTTGACACATGATTCATTTATTATTCAGTCCTTTGCGAGAGTAGAGGATGCGGAGGAAGATGCATCAAACGACGTTACTGTCCGAATCACCTTGTAAGAGTAAGAAGTCGCCGCTGTAACTGTCTTCGAGGCTATGTTTGCTGTAAACGTAAGATTCGTTCATTTTGTTTGTTCTAAATTGCTACGGCGTGAGGTTTCCAACCTCTGCCTCTGTTGATACTTATCATATCAGCTAATTTTCACGAAATTCCATACCATTTTCGGTATCTTTCTGCTTTCATTCTTTTGCTTAAATCCGATGTAACGGCTCCCTCTCTCAAATGCCACCCATTTCAATTCGCTGCAATGTTCAGTGCAGTTTACAACATAGGCCTAGGCCTACTATGCGATGCATTGCGTTTTTCAAATTGGCCGTCATTCGGCCCGTAAATCGCGATCTGCGAATATGTGAAAGAAATTCTTCATGTCCAACCCCTAAATACCAGTACATTGTTCGTGTGTGAGAATGCCGCTAAAACTATGAAAAATAATTACATGTTCCTCCGTACCGAACGTTACCTTTTATCATTGCTTTACTGGATAAAACTGCTAAACAAGCATCAGCTATCCTGATAGTGGGACTAAATAAGTTGATTGGTTTTTCTCCCCTTGCCCAGATTTTGACAATCGTTTTGCACAAAGATCGCTCTGTTGTAACAGAGATTTCTTCGGCTTCATCCTACGTACATTGTACGCATAACTATAATTAAACATCTGTGTTCATAAAAAAAACACAACAATAATCTTTCCATCTTTTACAGGGCCTACCTGCCAGCTAAGGTGTGGCACCTACGCCAGGTGTGTACCCCGCCAGAAATGTTACCATCCTATGCCTGCAAGCAGATGCACATGTCCTCGCGGAAAAGTGTGCTGTTGGTGTAAGTAGACTGCAGTTCATGTAGTTTATGCAGTACATGTAGTTCATTAAATGGAGCATGGTATGCGATCTCTTAAGCCCGCCGCCGCCTCATGTGCGGCGGGCTTCAACGGTATTTTGACTGCTGACGTAGGGGAGACACCTAGCGGCAGCAAAAACGAACTACAAAAAAACATTAAAAATGTACACTCTTGTAGGAAAGTAAAAGGACAGCAAGTTTTCCTAAATATCGCAAAAAACATTGAAGCTACAGCATGGTATTTGCTCCCAATCTGTAGCAACATGTTGGGCATATACATGTAGAACCCCATTGTGTTTTGCCAAAAATCAATTTTAATTAATTAAGAGAAAAATGACATTTTATAAAATCACTTTTTCACAAAATTTTGAAAAACCGCCCGATTTCAAATTTTCTTTCTATATCTAGAGTCTTGGAAGGCCACAGGTTTTGTTGATCACTGCTTGTTATAACGCCAATATTATTCCATGGTAATGAGTGGCTGTCCCGGAGTTGTTGTCTGGTTGACTATGAGTGGGATTTATTTTCCTGCAGTTTGTTTTTGAAAATTTTTCTCATTTTTTTGTCCGTGTATACAGGGGTCAACAATTATTTTTTCATTTATTCAGGGCACAATTTTAAACTATTTCAGTTTTGTGTCGTAAATGTGGAGGAGGTTGTTATCCCCGTAGCTGTCCATCGAAATTGGTTGACGTGAGTGGGAAAAACTGTAACTGCAGAAAAGGCTTCCGGTGTTGCAAAAGTATGTATATTGTACAAATTAATGTGTATTAGAATAATTGAAGATTTCGATAACCTTTCATTTGAAAATATCTAATACCCCGTCACACTTAGTTCGAATCAGCAGGAATCAAGCAGAACCAGCCGGAATGAGAAAGTTTGGAAAATTGGAGCCGGATCTGGGAGAGCTTCGAAGGACACTTGGAATGCACCTCTCGATCGATAATTTCGAACATGTCCAAGACATTCTGACAGACCACAGAAATGGGCCGGAACATTAGGAATGCAGTCAGAATCCAGTCAAAATTTTTAAAATGTTCTTCGAATGTCCAGGAATGAACTACGAATTGTCATTCCAACGGCATTCCTGCTCATTCTGCCTCTAGTGTGATGGGGGTATTAGAGGTTTCAAGTGTTACACCAGTGTGTGTTTGGAATAAAAATTGATGATTACAAAACATCCAAGAGGTTTCAAGTGTTACACGAGTCTGTGTTTGGAATAAAATAATTGATGATTACAAAACATCCAAGAGGTTTGTGCCATGAATAAAATTACTAAGGATTTCGCTCTTTGAATTGGAGAAGCCCCTGAGAATTCCTCGGTCCTCACATTAATGTCGATCAAAAAAACGAGCCAACAGTCTGACTGTGGAATATTGAGATCATTCTGCTTTGAGTGTTCTTGACTTCTTTCAGGACCAACGTGTGGGTATTCACGAAGATGTCCATATTCCTGGTGTGTACCTCGAGGCTATACATGTCGGTTCAAATATCCAAAGAGACATTGCACGTGTCCGCGAGGGAAAAAGTGCTGTCAATGTAAGTATATATCACAACTTCGGTACCGGTATGTTTTTTGATTATAGGCCTACATGTATGCAGAGATTTTAATAAGCATTCGGTAATCTGTGTGTAACGTGATTGTAGGCCTACATGTACATGTACATGTACATGTACATGTACATGTACATGTACATGTACATGTACATGTAGGCCTATGTGAGCTTTCCATACCAACGTCTGCTGGAATGTCTGTTGCTTAAATCTGCCTCTGGGTCACCGCTACCCACTATCAATGATGTGACATTGAATTTATGAACAATAATCGAGTAGGCCTATCGCGTTTCTCGACGTCAGTCCTGTATATTCGTTTGGCGAATAGACATGATAATAGGCCTTATAAAATGTACAGTACGGACCGGATTCAAAAAGGGTGATCATCACGCGATTAATATTTAGACGGATGTAACTTAACCAAATGCACACACTTACGATGCATTTGACGAAGTTACACGCGTCTAAGTCTTAAACACCCCTTTGGCATATGGCCCTATAGCTAGGCCTATTTCTCGCAGTAGGCTACACGTCTATATAATTCAGGGTTTGGGATCCAAACACACGCAGTTATCTAGTGTGTACAAGTAGCCTACACGTAGGCTATTACATTACATGAAGGTGATTATTCTAACTCACACAATTTAGTGACGCACTGAAAAATTCTGCATTTTCAGTTTTCTGCCATCACAGACGATGTGGCGGAAGATGCAAAAGAGTTTGTCCACGTGGCGCCATAGCAGTCAACTTTGGATACTGCAACTGCCCACCTCCCTATAAATGTTGCAAATGTAAGTCATGTTTGCTGGGAAAGTAATCCACCACCCATCCAAGCGCACTATCACGCTGGTGATTCAAACACAAAATTATTTTATTCGTACGCGAAGTCATTGATGCATAACTAATTGTCGTATTCGCAGTTCATCTGGTAAATGGAAGGGGTGACGGGTGATTACATAATAAGCTGTCACCCCTTCTATTTGCCTAAAAAACAGCAAAAATAGTCAACACGATTAGTTATGCATGGGTAAAAAGTCGTGTACGAAAAAAATATTTTTACGTTTGAATCACCAGCGTGAGTAGATCCAGCTGCACACGGCATGGCCGAAACATTTCGCGGGAATTCCTGGTTCGTGCTGCGCATGCGTTCCATGTATTTGTAAGCTAACATCTGATTGGTTGAAAGGCGACTTGTACGGAAATTACCAAGGATTAGGGAATTTTAATCAGATATTTCATCATCATTATCATCATAATCATCAATGAGCAGACTGTAACTGTCAGTCGATTTCATTACGTTTACACTGCCACATGCCACAGGTTGATGAAATGGAGAGCCCCCTAGTGCCAATAGTCTGAGTTTACTCTATTCAGAGTTACCGGAGCGTGAGCCACAGAATTCCAGGAATTGGCTGTTCAATTTTGATTCCCCCTCCTTTTTGCTATTTCAAAGGATATAAAATCGTTATTTTTCAACATACATGTATTTCAAAAACTAAAAGACTTTTTTGATATAGTGAAGAAATTGCAGTTCAACTGTATGACTTTGAAGTTAGCCAGAAAGTTCAATAAACATTCCAGGCCAATTATCTGGACTTCACACTTCTTAATTGCACCCCTTCGAAAGGCGTTTTGAAGGGGTCGAAACGGTTTTTTCCTCTTCGTGGGGTGTAAACGTCATGTTTCGCCGCATCTCAAGCTAGAACATTGTGCGCGCAGGAACTTGAATACTTTTTTCGTGGTTTGGTTTGATTTTCTTAAGTCTCTGGTGGGGAAAACAAAACTTGCCAAGGTGCAGCAAGGAAAAATTAGTCTCACAATAATCGTTACGTACATCAATAAGATTTCCACTCAACAAACAGAAGGTTCTTGCCTCTCATGAAAGAGTCAAAATGAAAGTCTGTTGAAGTTTAAAGGGATACTGTCCAAATTTTTATAAAATGCTGAATTTGTAAGTTGAACCTTTACAGTTTGATTCCTTTATGATAATGCCAGTCCAACGAGTTTGACATACTGCAATGTTTTATTTACAGACCCAACGTGCAGGAGGTGTAACAAATTTGCACAATGTACATACAAGAGATTGCCCTGTATTCATCCTATTGGTAACCAATACACGTGTACATGCAGGAACAACTATCGATGTTGTGGATGTAAGTATTAGTAATAATACTTAGTATTTGCGAGTTCAAGAAATCGCCGAATTGACAATCGAGAGGTTAAGAAATCGCTCCGTTAACGGTAACACTAACGCTAACGTTATTTATTACATTGCAAATGTACAGCAGAAATAGTGTTAGCGATAGTGTTATCGTTAACGGAGCAGTTAACCTCTCGAATAACACTAACGCTAAACGTTATTTCTGACTTCCACTGCATCTGTATGTAAAACATAACGATGACGTTAGTGTGACCGTCGGCGGAACGATCTCTTAAACTCATACTGTCATTTACCAAAATTTTGTTCACATACGTACATGTACTCATAGTCTAGTCTTTCTGGTTATCCGGATTTGTAACGGCTGCTGACTCATCATACACTAAAGATCAGTAATCGCTTTCCTTAGCATCACCGTTTATCGGAGAATTAAAATTCAGAACAACGTGTACAAACTTACACTTGTACGGTATGCCCCCACTTCAAAAGAAGTGGGGGCATAATAGGGAGGTATCAAATGCAAACGTACCGGTTAACATTAACGACAACGTTATTTTTGTAGCATTTTTGTAGCATTTAAAAGAAAACTGTTGGTCCAATCAAATTTATATTTTGTATGTATATGCTTGGGGTTGATTAGAGGAAGGTTCCTTTCGAGAATGGCCACATTTCGATTTACAATATGGCCAGAGAACATTGTTCTTTTGATGGCCACATTTCGATTTACAATATGGCCAGAGAACATTGTTCTTTTGATGGCCAGATTTCGATTTACAATATGGCCAGAGAACATTGTTCTTTTGATCAATCTGATTAAATTCCGTATATCGTGTTGAGGGAAAACCAACTCAAAATACGTGCGGGGGCATATGCCACGCTCTGCGTAGCTCTTGTTCTATGTTTGGTGGTGAAGTGTAATTCACCCTAATTTTCAACACAGCAAAGTGCCAGGGGCCGTATGCATAAACATCTGCAAAACTGCAAATTTTCGACCCCACTCAGGGTCTTCCTCTGGCACTTTCAGAATGTGCCTGAGGAAGACCCGAGTGGGGTCGGCACTTTCAGAATGTGCCTGAGGAAGACCCGAGTGGGGTCGGCACTTTCAGAATGTGCCTGAGGAAGACCCGAGTGGGGTCGGCACTTTCAGAATGTGCCTGAGGAAGACCCGAGTGGGGTCGAAAATTTGCAGTTTTCAGAGACGACTTCTGTTATATCATTTTATGTGTCGATCTTTGTGCTTTACTTTGGATACCCATGTTGAAGTTATACTTTACTTCAACAAGTCGCTAATATTAAAACGTAATGTCTTTTCACAGACTACTGTAGATCTTGTGGAGGAAGTTGCAGAAGAGGACGTTGTCCGGGTCATCTGGTCCGCGTAAGAAACCCCAGATGCAATTGTCCAAGTGGCCAGTCTTGTTGCAAAGGTATGGATGACAAGGATATTTTACACACAAGCATAGCCTAGTTTATGTCACTAAAACTTCCTCCATAGTAAACTAGAGAAATTTATAATCATGTACATGTATGTAATACACGTACAATTTGACATGTGAATATACCTACATCGTGACAGTTAGATTTTTCTCTCTGATGGATACATGTATATGTAAATAGGGGTTTGGAACAAACTCTGAACTATAATTCTTATATCCCATATTTTTTTATCTTCATTTTAGCTCCGACATGCAGGAAATGCAGCAGTAATGCACAATGCGTACCTAGGCTGTTCAAGTGCACATACCCTCACCCAAAACCAGCCGCATGTACTTGCCCCGGGAAACAGAGATGTTGCCTGTGTAAGTAGAAACCAAATATTTCGATCAAGTACACATATATGTATCTTGGCCAATGAGGATGTTTCTTGCGGCGACGTCGGCTAAACCCATGACGAAGGCGATTGGATCCCGCATCAAACAGCGCCATCTATTGATGATCCTTCATTTTTGGCGCAAACGTGCCGAGGTTAAACACACGCTGGGGATGTGTGTATATGAGGTGCATACGGGAAAAGGCACAATAAAACAAATTGGTCTGCTGTTTTTTTTCAGTCTTCTGCCGCGCATGTAATGGAGTATGCAGAAAGCGTTGTCCGTCAGACATGGTACCAATGAGGCACCCCAAGTGTAACTGTCCTCCTGGAAAAACATGCTGCAAAAGTAAATATTACTTTTGTCATTGTAGTGACGTTACCCTTCACTGTTGCTATACATATACATGTATATATTTCGTACATACGTATGTACATGTCTACTATTACAATGCTCTTGCAGTGTTTATTCGCGCTCGCAGAAACCTGCAAGCGCAACCAATGAACAATTTCCGGACCATTTGCTGCTGATACATGTATATATGTATACTGTATGTACTCAGCTATAAGATCCTTAGTCGGACAATACAGCATTTACCGCCCTGGGTGGAGACACTACCGGATTTCTCGTTTCTTCGATTTAGTCAACTTATCATAGGAAATTTAGTCAGTTATCATAATCTGCTTTTAGAGTCACGACTCTTCATGGCGATTAACTGGAGCGGCTGTCAATTTCTTGGGCAAGACCCATGCAGAAAGGCCCACAATCACGCAAAGTGATGAAATGGTCAAATAACCAAAACATATCCCACCCCTTGCTGCGTTAGGCCTACCATAATGTACAGCTGTTTTATGACGGCGGTATTGTCCGGCTTACAATCTTAGGTGAATACATACAGTACAGTGTATGTCATTGCGTGGCAAAATACCTATCATCATAAAAGTTTGATCTGCAATTTTGATTAAAAACTGATTTCCTGAGACGGCAAAGTAAAAACTTTTCGGCTAGAGGTTTGTTCCTGTGTGATATCCTGTGATTGTCTTCTTCGATGGCCAAATCTCTGTGACCTGCGGCTAGACAACTTGAAATTACAGTTTTGTATTTACATTATTCTTAGTTTTTCAAACTTCATTTGTTCCCAGGATTCTATTGCAAGAAGCGATGTGGAGGATATGCACGGTGTGTAACTAATAAGTACAGGTGTCGATTCCCCGCTCGAGATAAACGTTGTACTTGTCCGCACGGATTGCAATGCTGCAGGTGTAAGTACATCGTTAGTGCAAATTCTACAGAGATGCCTATTACATGTAGAAGTGTCTAAACTAGATTTTTCATTTCTATCGCAAATCAGGCAGGAAACCAGGCTGGGTTGATTTATGGATGTAATAGGGTCACAAATAACGTCGGTTTTCCCCAAAGAGAATTACTGCCAATATTTTGCAAACAGAGGTATAACATTCGTGTTTCCGGTTTGATCAATTTCCAAGTTCAACTAAGTGAGATTCGCCAAACGTATATGGAACATTAGTCGTCGATTTTCTTGCAAGTCCTTTCTCTACTTCTTGACATACATCCAGAAATTATTGAAGAAAAAAAGAAAAAGTTAGTGTACGGGGGGTCGTGTAATCGCTTCAACCGTGAAATCAGTCTTTACATTCCCTACCTATTATACTTCAGTTTTCTGCCAAAGCCGGAAATGCAAAGGAATATGCAGGACGAGGTGTCCAAAAGGCTTGATCGTCGATAGGATCAATAAGTACTGTAACTGCCCACCAGGAAAGTATTGCTGCAAAGGTACGTTGTTGAAAAAGACAGCAGAAGTAGCGTTATGAACTATCTAAACTCACTGGGAGCATACAGAAGTGAAATAGGAATAGGTTACCAAAATTCATCAGTAGGCCTCCAAATTGACAGATACACAGAAGAAAAAAATCAACTCGAGTGGAGACACGGAGTCTCACTTTAGGGACAAAATGGTTCGAAACACTATTTTGACTCAAAATGAAACAGAAAATATTTTGGCGCGAGACAATGACATTTTGGCCAAAAATATTCTCTCAGATCGAGACTGTCTGTATCTCAACCCAAAATATTTTCTCTCGGAACGAGGTGTCATTGTCTCGGGCCGAAATATTTTCTGTTTTTTTTTAGTCAAAAAGTATTTCGAACCATTTTGTCAATAAAGTGAGACTTTGAGTCTCCACTCGAGTTGATTTTTTTCCGGTGAACCGGTATTTAAGTGAAACAGTGTGTTAACTTGGTCCTTAAAGTTATAAAGAATTCGTAGGCCCAAGTTTAGAATGCTCCTCAACGTAAAGGGGTTCCTCTCTGTTGTGAACACATAGCCTAGAGGAACTCCTTCACGTTGAGGAGCATTCTAAAATACGGGCCCTGTGTATGCTGTGTATATTTCTTCCATGATTCTCTCCTGGTCATCTCGGTTCACTGAGGCTCACCTTCTGAGCGACATGCGACTGTTTTTACCAGAGCGGGTACAATGATAATATAAGTTATAATGAACAAGAAGTCAATCTCCAGAATTCACGAATTTTCGACCCCAACCGGGGTCTTTTTCAAGTGGAACTTTACAATCTGAAACTCCAGACAAGGAGTCCGGAGTTTCAGATTGTAAAGTTCCACTTGAAAAAGACCCCGGTTGGGGTCGAAAATTCGTGAATTCTGGAGATTGACTTCTTGTTCATTATCATTTAGTGTGTCAATTTTGTGCCTTTTGTACCTTGATAATATAAGTTAGATATACAGTCAAATGTCACAACGTGTAACACGATTTTTGCAGCACCAACATGCTACAAGTGTAGCAAATATACCAGATGTGTTCTGAGGAGGTTTGGATGTAGATATCCTGCACCGAGACACTGTACATGTCCACCTAAGTTCATATGCTGTCGTTGTAAGTATATATGCCAATTGATTCCCATGATGTTGCACATCGATATTCAATAAATTAAGGGAAAAAAGAAAGAATTGAAAGCAATGACGAAGAAAAGGAAAATAGGTCAGGGCGACACATGCCTTGACAACTCAGGGGGTTCTTAATAGCGCTCGTCCCTTTGTCTCTGCTCATGAGAACCCCTGGTTAGCTCAGGATGGGGCGATAGGTAACTCCTCTTGATGCTGTGGAAGTCCACGACCTCTCCTGTCCTGAAGACACATACGTTTTTGCTTGAGAAGAACGCAGCTGCAGTTGAAGTCACTTGCTTATCTATTTTTTTCCAGACCGATGCAATCATGGCGCTTGCAGGGGCCGTTGTCACAAAGGCAGCAGCTGTGGCTCTAGATATGTACGAGTGAGACACAGGATATGCACATGTCCAAGAGGTCGAGTGTGTTGCAAAGGTTTGTGTCTGGGTATTGTGGTGCGAAACAATAATGATCAGGGCAGACCGCCGAGAAAGTCCGATACATCCTCCCACAGCAGGGGTTTTTACCTCGCTCCTCTTCATCCACTCACACACTAACGATGTGTGCGAGTGTATATGAAGAGGAACGAGACCAGATAGTGCGCCGGTAGCACTATCGAACTTTCTCTGCGGTTGGCCCTGGCTGATTTAGAACAACCGATAAATCGAGTTAATTCTAGTGCGACGTCGATCTGAATAAACTATTGAACACTTAACTGGGGAGGACAGAATGCATCCACGTTAAGTGTACTGTAGGCCTATATAGAGACAGTTTTCTCAAAGCCCACGAATACTTAGGCCTACCCACTGCATTTAATTCAAAAATAAACTCATCACCGTTACCTGGTATTTTTTACATTCAGCTCCTTACTGTACCAGATGTAACCCATATGCCAAATGTGTGCCACGACGTCACTCCTGCAAGTGGCCAATAACGACGCCAGCCTGCGATTGTCCAGCAGGAAAGAAGTGCTGTCGCTGTAAGTGTTATATCGTACCTCAGTACTTGGAAGCTGATCCCACAACTCTATGGTGTGTAAGGCTGGGCGCACATAGGCGGCAAATCTCAATGCGGTGGGGATGTTATCAAAGTCGACTGACTCGGCTGAATTGACTGACTCAGCGTTGGGTCAGTCAACTTTTAAAAACCTCTACCGCATCGAGTTTTGCCGGCCATCGCGCCTAGCTTAACAATGACAACCAATCAAAGCGCTTGTTGCTCAGCAACGACTATACTGATTGGTTGAGGGAAAGGTCCTGGATAGGGTTAGCATGTTTCCGAATTCAGATGTGAGGCGGAGTACCTCAAAAAATATTTAAAGTTGTGGTTTGGAGATGATGTTAAAGATAATGTATCATGACTTCATTGTTTACATTCAATGTTTGTAAACATGGATCTTTACATTATGTTACATGTACCGGTACATGTATTTTTGACTTATGGGACATGCCAACCGACCAAAAATTGAATAATTTCGGTAAGAATTTTTAGAGGGGCATGCCACCAACAAATTACTCATATTAGACAGAGAAAGATTCGACACAAAGAAACAAAATGTAAATAAACAATGGTTTTTGTGGCCCGCAAAATTACCCGTGATACATTTTGTTTAACAATGCATTTTTAGCATTCTGATGAAGGATGTAATGTATATGTACATGTACATGTACACATAATGTAGGGCCTACATGTACCTATGCATATTGAACAAAGTTAACAATTACGCACATATTGCCGTAATGGAACTAAAGAATATCATGTACCATCACTTTTCAGATTACTGCAACTCTAGACATTGTAAAGGCAGCTGCCACAAGGGTTTTGGGTGTCGTGGAGGTTACACCCGTTCGTACGGAAAATACTGCAACTGCCCAAAAGGATACACCTGCTGTAAACGTAAGTCAAGTGATATAACAATTTTTGCAATTGCTTGGATAAGATTTTCTATTGTCTGAGTATACCCGAACAATGGATAATCGTAGTAGTTACGATTACGGTTACGATAACTCTTTTAATACAGGCAATCATATTTTGTGATTGCTCTGCCCCATATTGAATGTAAATATTCTGTGTTGCACTCTTCCGTTGGTGTGGTGTTGCATCTATTCTTTATGTCATTTCAGTCATAAATTTGACGGACTCTGTAATTTTCAAGCTCTGCGTTGATAGGAGGTACTAAGTGGGGAAAATCGACGTTCATAGATTTCCAATAAAAAAAATATTGTGGGGAAATAAAATTTTTGTAATGTATTTACTAATCTAATCTACTTATAGGTACACCCTGTTGGTTGTGTAACAAGTATGCAAAATGTGTTCGCACACGCAAATGCAGCCACCCACTGACTAGCTCATCTTGTGTGTGTCCAAGGCACTACCGGTGTTGTTACTGTAAGTCATGCTGGTTTTTGCAATGCTTCGTAGTTTTAATTTGTGAAGGTAAACCTATAGACAAAATTATGCACTCAAAATTGAAAAATCGATATCTTTTCTATTACCAATAGTAATCTTTTAATATGGGGTCCAGACACATGTAGGTCCAAGTGTGACACTTATCCTTTGTTCAGCATAAAAGATAAGTGTCGCACGTTGCCTTTTTTTAAATATAGACCCTGAAATATAAAAAATCTGCTCCGTACATTTTGATGTAAAAATAATATGAATGAGAAAACAGAAAGAAAGGAATTCGTGCATTTTAAAATATATACAACATCTTTGGCATCCAAATTCGCTCATTTGAGACACCGGTACAGAGTCGACGGTAGTGACAGCCATTCAGTGTCATGGAGACTACGAACGGTCAATAATCCATACATCCATTATGCATTTATCTTGTCATTCTCGTATGTAATCCGTCTTCGCGTGGCGGGTACGAAATAAAACTTGAATACCAATAGTGTGACAGCATTAATGCACGGCAAACTTATGCTAATAATAAAATAACAAAATGATTTATAAAATAAATGTATTTTCAGTCTATTGCGAACATAAAGGATATTGTGGCGGTCGATGTGTCAAGGCAGGAAGGTGTCCGCCGCATTTGGCTCGTGCAGTAGGCAAATACTGTACCTGCCCACCTGGATATACATGCTGCAAACGTAAATACGCTTATGTTCCATCTTTGCTTACTTACTGTATTTTAAATGCAACGTACACAGTCATGTAATGTCATACCTGTATCAATCCATACAAGTACATGTAGTGTACCTTTGTCTTGTTCATTTCTTCCAGTCGGGCAATACATGTACCTTTTTCAAATCAACCTTTTCGCAGTACCTTTATTTCTGTTCCATTTGTAATTTTTTTCCTGTACCATTTTTACCAGCGACCCATGTAGCATACAGATACCTTACGAGTACCATTTCTTTCGATTCAGGTCCACAATGCACGAGGATATGTGGAAAGTGGACAAAGTGTGTGAGAGATAATTTCAACTGCCGCCATCCGGTACCACACAAACATTGTACCTGCCCTCGTCGTAAACGGTGCTGCCGCTGTGGGTATTCCTTGTTTTTGATTTCCAATTACATGTAGATGCAGTGCTTTAGAAGATACTGTATAACAACCCGAATATACCATGAAGATTAACTCAGGGTTTCTGTATTCTCCAAAACATAGGCATATTCTTTCGCGTACATGTATTGATTTCATTTCTGACTACTAGTATTTAACATGCGGTTGCTGACAGTGTTCTCAACTGAAAGTGCAAATTTCATTAGATCTCAGTTTAGGTAGTAGATTTCATAAAATAAGATTAAAATATTTAAAACCATCAATAACAATCTATGGTGAGGGGCAACAGTATACTTTTCTATATGTCTGTGTACATTTGTACAGGGCCCATTCATGTTGCGAAGAACAGGCCTGCCACTTTAAAATCAAATTATAATATTTTATTACAATCAATGACCTGTATTAAAAACCTGGGGCCGTATGCATAAGACATCTTGAACAATTTTTCCAAACAAAAGATAAGGGAAATTTTGCACTTAAGATTTTTTATGCATACTCCCCGTGGATCCATATTCAGAAAACTACGGTACCGTACTTAAGTCTACATGTACGTACATTTATTTACCCTTTTTAGTCCTATGCAAATGTGTCTGCAAGGGACAGTGTCGCAGAAAATGCGGGAGAGGAACTTACCCGGTGAAGGACAGGTACTGTGAATGCCCACCTGGGCTCCATTGCTGCAAAGGTAAGGACACCATCATCATGAAGCTTCAATATGAATTGTGCCGTATCAACTTTAACGTACTGTGTGTTTATAAATCGAGCATAAAACCAGGAACCAAATTCCTCCAGATAGTTTAGTTTATAGAAGTTTCATGCCTGGTACACAGTCACAATCCATTTCATAAAAAGTAAAGTAGATGTACCCATCCAAACAGGTTAAAACCTTTATACATGTAGATGGTACTTTTTCACACGACTGTTGACCTACATGTATATTCAATATAGAAATCTGTAATTGTTTGACAGCATGAATCATGCTGTCAAACAATAGAGTGTTTGCACGTGACGTCACAGCGGCCATGTTGGAGGCATACAACAAAAGAACAGACTTCCAAAACAATCGAAGTTAATCTCCGTAGACCGTGACTGGCGACAAATTCTTTTGTTCATACCTCCAACATGGCCACCGGTGCAAACACTCTATTACAGATTTCTAGGTCTTTACGTGTAAAACCAAGATCACAATTATTGATTTGGGCCGACTTTTTGCTATTTTGCCTTGACCTGTTGACCTGGTCCTAGTCGTCAGGAGTGCACGTAAATGCCGACGCTGTTCTTGCACGCACCGTGGGGATCTTCATTCGATTATTTGAAAAACGACCCCTGTTGCCAGCTCTTGTTGATTTACAGCACCATCCTGCAGAAGGAAGTGTGGACCATTTGCTAAATGTGTGAACTGGAAGCACAATTGCGTCTTCCCGAGAACGTCGCCTCTTTGTCATTGCCCACCGCGCATGAAATGTTGCAGATGTAAGTATGATTTTTGCGTACATTGACAACATTTTCTCAACCATTCAGGGTCCATATCCACAAACTTACTTAAGTCAAAGTGTAATAGCCTACTTATCTTTTGTGTTGAACAAAGGATAAGTGCCACACTTCGACTTAAGTACCTTTGTTGGTTTTCCAGTGTGTACATGCACAGCATCCCGAGAAGATCAGAATATCGTTCACTTCTGGGACCTCTACTAGAAAGTGCCTGAGGAAGAACCCCAATTGGGGTCAAAAATTTGCGAAATTCGGAAACGTTTTTTTACATATCATTGAGAATAATATCAAAGGTTCTCACTCGCTCGCTCCATCACAGCTAGCATACTTGTACATGTATTATATACCTCCATGCGGTGACGAAGGGAGCGAGTGGTAAGAACGTTTGATGTTCTCAGGATGGTGACAGGGGAAAAGAGTTTTCCAACATGTTATTGAAATGTTGGAAAAATGTTAACCCGCTTTAGTGAATCTACATGGGCTATTGTGAAAATTTGAACGCTTGAGTTGACGTCGACTTATTAGGGAGGTTTACATGTAGAAATCAAACGATAAACGTAAACGTTGTACCGAAAATGCAATATAAAATCTGGGGAATGTGTAGTTTGAAAAAAAACGTTGTCATAAAGTTTACGTGTATCGGTTGATTTCTAAACCTCCCTATTAATATCGGTATGCTCCACAGAGGGAATACAATGTACGAGAATATTATTCTTCGTACAGAGTAGATGGAAGACGTACATGTATCCCTAGGTTAAATGACACCATTGCTGGATAATATCTTTGCATGTATTTTTCCTTTTCAGTCTTGTGCACAACATGCAAAGGATTTTGCAGGTCGAGGTGTCCGAAAGGGTATTATGCAATAACGAACAGAAGGTGTAACTGTCCACCCGGCCAAAAGTGCTGCAAGCGTAAGGAAAATTGCTCATATAACCACTGAGGAATACTCCTGTGTTACCTTTGTTTTTATCAATGTTAGCCGATGCCAAAATACAGTTCAGGGCCCATATTCATGAAGCTTATACTTCAGTCTAAATGAAGCACTGTATTGTATCAAAAAAAAAGATAAGTGCCTCACTTAGACTTAAGACGTTTTACATGTATATGAGCATGGGTCCTGAGGCCTTGGTAATAGCCAAAATACAGTCGTTTATCAACGTTCAGGGACATTAATTGGTATAGCCAAAACACAGTTTTTATCAACGTTGTCAGAGGGCTTGGTTCAGCCAAAAGGCAATGTAAAAGCCTTACCGATGTCTTCAAGTGATAGTAGAAGTACCGGTAGCCGTAATAGGTTGGCCCATCGGTCTCTAAAGACTAGGCCTATAGGCAGGCGCATGCATATTTGTAAACCTGGTTGGCATTAAAAGTTGTTATTGACTGGTAAACTCACTCATTCACACTCGGATATTGAAAAATGCATTGGTCCTACAGGTCAAACTACCCTGTGAAAACTGCCCTAATGGAATTATTTCTCAAATTTCAGTTACACAGTGCGATAGGAAATGTAAAGGAAGGTGTGTGCCTAAGGGCTTCAGATGTCTGGTGCCTTCACCACACAAAGCATGCACCTGCCCACGAGGGAAGAAATGTTGCAAATGTAAGTATATAGGCCCTACACTTGTTGATGCATAGTAATTTGAAATCAACTCTGATATATCCGTGATATAATGCCCTACAGCGAAAACTGATAACTGCCTTTGATAGAATTAGGTCGTAAATGAAAATTTCGACAGCGCAAACCGTTTTCTATAAAGATGTAACACTTTTGATCAAAGAAAGTGTTTGATGAACAAAGTACTGCCATGACTATGTTTGTATTGCATTATAACGCTTGAAAAACAAATAATCTCTCTGCACCGAGCAAAGCTTTGATGTGAAAATAAAGAAACGTCCCATTATTCTGTTTTATTCAGTTTTATGTGAGCATAGAGGAACTTGTGGACGAGGACGTTGTTACAAGCGAAAACACTGTCCATCCCACTTGGTAGAGCACAGAGGGCGATACTGTCAATGTCCACCAGGCAGAGTCTGCTGCATAGGTAATGATACTTCGGATTTCTCTTCAATACGGTATATTCTTTCATTACCAAACCTGCAAAAAATTTTACTCGAAAGACTGCGTGACTTGCAAGGGTTTTCACGAACTTCTGTTTTTTACGAAAGAAAGATCAAATAAAAAACGCTCCTTGTTTATTGTGTTTCATGCGGTGTATTTAGTGTTTCTTACTTTGTGTTTTATAATTTGGTCACTACCATGAATATTCATACCGATACGTATTTAGTAGTCTTGCACTTGATGCCACCCTCTTATCATCGACCCAGCTGTGTCTTAGATTTGAAATCGTGGTGCGGCTCTGTTGAGAAAACCCGTACTTTGATGACAGCTTTTTTATTGTTTACCATAGGCTAGTGTACGTACGGGTACATGTATACCGCTTCTACTGGTGTCAGTAATTTCCGTTGCTTGGGTACACATACATGTATTTGTGGTGTCCGGGTTCAGAGCCACAACATGTGTTGGGGTCACTCACCAAGGCTGAGTGCCCACCGAACAGAAAATAACAATAAGACAATATTAGACATGAAACGGCCACGGAGTGACTTTATTGCGATTTTGACTTTTGATATATGAAAATTTGTGAAAAATAGGCCCCATAAAAAATCAGCGATATGCAGCGAATAAGAAATATTTGAGTAGTTACATGTACATGCTGCTGCATACCAGGGGCAACGAAATGGCAAGTGAGTGCAGTGGGGCAAACCACCACACGCAGCAGCATACCATAAGAGAGCTTCCTGGAACCAGGGATTGAGGGAAGTGTAGGGTGGGTCAAAAAGTTGAAAAGAGATGTTGTTTCCGATGTAAGGCAGGAGTAATGGGGAACCCGTATGACTGCAGATGGCGCAGTCAGTATAAGACCCGAATGACGTACTGACGTCACTTTTTTCGCTGTTGACGTCACGTCGTCAAAGCATGTGTACATTTTTCTACACAATTTTCCGTGGAAATTTCCCCAAAAGACGTTGTCAGTATTGGCATCCTGTGGCATTTCTGACGAAACAAAGCAGTGATATATGGAGAACGTTGAACATGAAACAGGACAGTGTAATTTAATCAAAATTGAACCAAAGAGAGTGGTTTATTTTGGGGCAAGAAGTAAATGGAAATACTGTTAGAAAATAGGACTTCCGGGTCTTACACTGACAGCGCCACGTCGTGGCGTAGTTCTGCGGGTTCCTCATTCTAAGCCCCAGAAATCTGGGTTAGCTCAGAATCGCGCGCAGTGCTGTGACTGGCTGCTGGAGACAGCCCTAGGTGAGTGAATTATGAATCTATTAAAATGGGATGTCAATGCACTGATTTTTCTTCCCAGCTCCCACGTGTAGGCCGAAGTGCGGAGTATATGCCAGGTGTGTAAAAGCCTCCTGGCCGTGTGTCTACAACAAGTCGAAGTATTGTACATGTCCGAGAGGAAAGAAATGTTGCAGATGTAAGTAAGGTTTTTGTGAGAAGGTTTATCAAAATGAAGGAACAAAATCACCGCTATTTCTTCTTGTGAGAGTAGTGGTTTTTGGCTAACAATGGCAATAGTGAATAGGAGTGGCTTTCCATTGGAGCATTGCGGAAACAGTTGAAAGGCGTCGGTCACGGCGTGGAAACAAACAATGCTTTCCAATGGAAAGCCGCCCTTAGGCTGGCTTTCCATTCACGCAATTTTCGAGCGGCAAAGGTTCGAAAGCATTGTCCTCGGACCGGACCATTGGACACGGACAACGATTTTGCCCATTTTTTCCTGGAATTTTTCAACAAGCGCAAAACCTTCGTATTTTCATGCTGCACTACATCTAGACAAAGCTTTTTTGGCATGCGTCACAACAGATAAACTAGAGAGCATTTGTCGAAGGTGTTGTTAAGGCGGTGACAGACTGGTGCGTAAGCAGCGCGTCGGGAAGCGTTCAACCAATCAGGGAGGCAGTAACACGGACCGAAACACCTACCGAAGATTCTGATTGGTGGAACGCCTGTAGGACGCGTCGCGTACGCGCTAGTCTGTCACGGCTTTATTCTGAATGTTAAAAATGTTGTCAGTGTAATGGACTTTAAAGCTACTGTTGGTCAAAATATTAGCCGTAACACAATGTCCACTGGTATAATGTTGGAAGTCAATCTCCAGAATTCACGAATTTTCGACCCCAACCGGGGTCTTTTTCAAGTGGAACTTTACAATCTGAAACTCTAGAAAACTCTACAATCTGAAACTCTGAAACTCTAGAGTTTCAGATTGTAAAGTTCCACTTGAGGTCGAAAATTCGTGAATTCTGGAGATTGACTTCTTGCTTATTATCATTTTGTGTGTCAATTTTGTGCTTTTCTGTATCTTGGTATATAATGTTGGCGTGTCTTTTTCCAGTCTATTGCGAGCATGCTGGTAGGTGCAAGGGACGATGCATTAAGGGCAGAAAATGTCGATCGGGTTATATCCGTCATCAGAGCAAGACTTGCACATGCCCACCAGGCTATACCTGCTGCATTAGTAAGTTGGCCTTCATTGTCCATGCTTCGACTAAGAGGCAGTTACAGACCTAGCGCAAAGCGATGCAGAGCAACGCATTTTGGTGTCTTTTTTCACCCACGTGCACCTTGGAGGAATTCCTCCAAGCGTGCACCAACACAATACAAAATGCTGTCGTTCTATAGGTCTGAACGCATATTAGATTTAAGCTGCTTTTCCACGAGGCGTTTGCGGGCGTGGAATAGGAGGCGGGCGCGTGTGGAAAAAATCGAACCAACTTATTTGCCATTAGGGAGTTTTCGCAAAGCCCCCGAAACGCCAACGCGAACGTCTATCCTTTTGTTCGGTGCTCTCTTCGTGGCATCGAACAATTGGTTTGGCGTTCGCGTTGGCGTTTCGGGGGCTTTGCGAAAACTCCCTATTAGCTGTTTCACCCGCACCCGCAACCGAAACCGCGTCCGCGACGAGAAAGGCTATAATCTATAACAATATAGTCTCTATGAATGTGTATACTCTCTGTGAATGGAATCTGTGTGCTGAAAATCTATTTACATGTACACTGTTATTTTCAGAACCAACATGCAGAAAAAGATGTGGACCATATTCTCAGTGTGTCGGCGAAAGAGTCAAATGTCATTACCCGCAAAGTCGTCTATGCACATGTCCAAGAGGGCAGAGGTGTTGTAAATGTAAGTACTGTAGCCTATGTAATTTGTGGCAGCATTCTGATAAGTGCCGTACCCTATGTATAAAAAAATCAAAGGAAAAATTCAAGTGTTGCGTTTTTTTTGTTGACTTGTATATTTATGCGCCGTTGTTTAACTACCACATCGGAAGCCAATGCACTGACCCCTTTAGCCATAAAGCGAATCCGCAATTGCTGGTGAGTTACGCCATGCCATATTGTACGTGGGGTTCAATTCCACTTCCTCCTCCGGACGGAGAGTCTGTCTCAAGTACCAAACTGATTCAAGGCTCTTTCGGGAAGTCAGCCAGATGTATACAGTAGCTATACCAATCAGGTGGGCCATTTTATGGTTTAATATTCTTATTCATTATAACTTACAGTCCTTTGTCGAAAATGTAAAGGCAGAGGAGGATGTTATCCAAGAGCATGTCCATCAAACCTAGTAGACGTAACGAGCAGAAATTGTGACTGCCCTGCGAACCAAAGATGTTGTAAAGGTAATAAGAAACGGACAAGCGCAAAATGCAAAGTATGAATCTACCTATAATTAGGTAGGGGTAAATTCATACTTTTTTTGCACTTCGCGCGGGTCCGTTTCATATGTGAGTGTTTAGTGGAAAATGTAGGCCTAATTTTATTGTTTGTGCCACACATAATTAGGCTATATGGAGCAACAAGCACAAAGTTCAAAACGGAGGAGTATGAGTCTAGCTTTACATGGTGGCCATGAGAACAATCAGTTACATCGACTCTACAAAAGAACATCTGTAGCTTGAGCCACGGGGGCGAATAGAGATATCTTGGCGTCTTTTTTCTTCTAGAAAGATTCTCCATCCATTGCTATGAGGAGTGGATGCTTGTGCGTTATTTTTGAGCCATCCTGAAAATGATAAAGACTTATTGATAAGTTCATGGTTTGGAACAGGTCGAAGAAAAATATGGTACCAAGACGTCATTGTTGATTTAACATAATACGCTATCAAAAATCCCATATAATCTCTAAAGAGGTACAAAATTGTCACAATTATTTTCAGTACCAACCTGTAGAAGCAAATGTGGAAGGTACGCCAGATGTGTTCCAAATAACTTCCCATGCGACCACAAAACAAAGGGCTGTACCTGTCCTAGAGGAAAGAAATGTTGCAGGTGTACGTATATGTTGTACTACCAACTGTCTACACTCAATAATAGAGAGTTGTAATGTATAAGAGATCTTACGTTTCGCTAATGGTAACACTAACGTACCGTACCGGTATGTTATTTTTTACATTACAAATATATGCCCGAAAGAGCATTAGCGTTTAGAGTTGCCGTTATAAACAAAGAAATGTTTTAAATTCAGTGGTGTTAGCCTCTAACCATCTGTTATCACCCTTTACGTGAAGGCATAGTACTCAGTGAAGGCGAATCAGGTGTAAAGTTCCCAACGCAGTTTACCATTCCCAGAAATTGCTCTCTTGAGTCTGTGATATTATGCACCAAACACTGATCCGTTTCTGTTTGGTTATTTACTTTTACTAGCATATTGACCCGTGGCGAGCACATTTTGAGGGAGTTAGTTTGTCTAGAATATTCTGTGGTAGAGGGTCTGTTGCTTTATTGATGAGTTTATTTGGAGAGGGGTATACCCCTCTCCAAATAAACTCATCAATAAACTATAGTTTATTAATTTATTAGTCGTTAACCGTCAAATTCATGAGTAGGGAGGAGTTTTTACTTTCTAAACAGCAGCATCACATCTGGTTTATTACACAATCAGCCAAATCTCCAGGCTAATGCCACGGTGACCCAGATTCATGATAGCTAGGTTCACATGCATCCCACCCTGTATCTGTTGGAGGTAGGTCACTGCCATTCTTGTAGATGGCAGCGCAGGTGACCACTCATCTGATTTTCTCTCTTTTTCATGCAAACCAGCATTTCTTTTAAGAGCAAAATATCGTAAAACATGCTCCTCCTATTGTACTGTACACATAGGCCGCTCTTTGTAGGCTTCAAGCCCTAACTAAGGAGGAGATAGGGCAGAGAGTCCGGTCCACCGTAACTGGGTACAGTCATTACATAGCAAGGTATAGCAGATAACAGGTCAACTCAGGTTGATAACAAAATCCAACATGGCTACCGTCCATTATAGTATAGATGTAATGAAATGTATGTTAATGCCATTGTCTTTTTAGTCTACTGTGAACATCCCTCTAAGTGCAAAGGAGTGTGCTACAGAAAATGTCCAGGCAAAAAGTACGAAGTCAAGTCGAGGTACTGTAGCTGCCCCAAGGGATTGAGGTGCTGCAAAGGTGAGATTTTATTTATTTTCATATACCTCCCTCTACAGAATTTTTTTAAAAAGTTTTTAAAAAACTTCTGTAGAGGGAGGTGTGTCTAAACTCGCTGAAACGTATATGAAAATAAATAAAAATGTTAACATACAGATATTACTTGTACATGGACCACTATAAGGACTAAAAGCTTCTCGTATCATTTGAGTTCCCTCTTGTCATTAGTCTAGATTCGGTTGGTATAAAATGCAGGTTGCAGGTTGACCTGCGGGTAATAGTATTTGTAGTAGGCCTACATTTGACTTCACCAATGGACACTAACATTGACCATAACCATTAACCTGCTGGACACTGACACTGACCATAACCATCAACCTGCAACCAGCACTTTATCCCAACCTGTCTACATTCAACTCAGGACGAATAAATGCTCCAATCTGTGAAATGTCAAGTACATGTATTTCTACTACTTTCAGCTCCATTCTGTCAGAGCAGATGTGGACCATATGCCAAGTGTGTCAGAAAAGGATATCCATGTGTCCATCCTCAGAAACTAGCTAAATGCACTTGTCCTCCATGGCAGCAGTGTTGCATATGTATGTACTACCTTTTACCTACCTGTTGACAATACGTGAATAATATAGGGCTGGATTTCACAAAAAATCTTAAGTCTAAGAAAAATGAAATGAAGTCATCTGATTTGCTGAAACCTTGTCACATGATGACTTAAGTCAAACGTTAGACTTAAAGGTTACAATAATAATAACAGCAATAATGGTTCGATGGTGTTTGGCCTCGGAAGGAACCACAATCCATTGTTTTAATCGTTGAATTTTTTTCATTCTGACCAGGTGTTCTAATAATTTTGACCAGTACTGTACGTTAAAAAGGTACATTTTTCTTTCAGTCAAGTGTAGAACCAACTGTAAAGGATACTGCCGCAAGCGATGTCCTAAGGGATATTACCCATTAGGAATAAGAAGGTGTGACTGTCCGCCAGGACTAAAATGTTGCAAAGGTATTATTTTTACATTACCTTTTCAACCTCACCTTACCTTATATTTTTTCAAGGACCAAGACTGGGTAGTTACATGAAAGGTAGTTACATATTGTTGATTGACACTTGAGTGAAATACTTTATGAGTGGGGAATAATGTTAATTTCAATCACAAAGCCATTTAGAATAATGAATACATTGAGTAGGCAATAAACATCGGTATTTTGTTACAGTTGTAGGACTTAGAAAATAGGAAGCTTGATTTCTTCATCGTATATAACTCGCTCATGAATACTGTTCGGTAGAATAGTGTTTTGCAATGGATACGCACTGTATATTCTGACCCGCAATGTACTGGATATCCATACGGTTACGTACATGTATCCTCACAAAATGCGGATCTCAAACTGTTCTAAAACTAATGATTTTCTTTCGTGTTTTCAGCTTTCTCGTGCCATCCGCGTAAGTGCGGAGGGCGTTCAAGGTGTGTTCCAAATTGGTTTAGGTGTGCCAATCCCTTAGATCGAATTCGATGCGTGTGTCCACCAGGGCAGAAATGTTGCAGATGTAAGATATGTTTCATGTGTTTACCATTAATATCGATCAATTTTTAAAATCAGTGTGTCAACAAAGACACAGGTTAGGAACGAAGAAAATCAAAATCAACTGATTATTTCGTTAATTTTCTCATATTCGATGAGAAATCAATGACAAATAAATATGTAGTTGTTGACTGTTAGTATGATCATATACATGTACATCCAATCAGATCAAGATACATCAAAATTGATCGCAAACTAAAACTTTAAAAGAATACTAAAAAGTATACTTTAAAGTAAAAGTATACTTTATTTGTATCTTATGTTTTATCTCAGCTGAAAACGAATGAGAGAATAACACAGACATTATAATGTAATGTAGAATTATGTGCATGTATGTACATGCTGATACATGTACATGTATAATGGTTTGTGTCCCAACTCTCGCAGCAAAACCTGTTCAACAAGATGTACATGTACATAAAGTTACTACAGAGTACTTATATCATCACATTTTTTGGTGATTTTTCAGTTGATTGCCAAGTTGGTCCATGCAGAGGTAGTTGCCGTCCGAAGAAGTGTGGTCCGGGATACTACCGTGTGAAGAACAGGAAGTGTGACTGCCCACCACCATACGTTTGCTGCAAACGTAATGCTACATTTCAACACTTTCAGATACTGTAACTTATGTATAGGCCTATTGGGAAATCGAGGCACAAGTCTCCTGTGGCTCATCCGTAACCTAAAGAATGACGAGCATTGCACTCTCCATTAAAGCGAATCAAAAGCGAAAAAAGTTGACTTAGAAATAGAATTTGAAAGGGGACGAATTTTCGGGAAAAATGTAAACAAACTTCTCCAGAATGTCAACAAACAAAATTTTCGTGCATTCTGATTGGCTGAATTTTCTGTTTACAAACACCATCCAAATGTAAACAAAACCCGCTTTTGATTCGCTTTAACTGTTCACATAGGGATCTTTTTAGGATTTTGATTTTGAATGGAAAACGTGGAATGAGAAATAACTGAGTGGCTCATTTCTCTATACCTACAGCAGCGCCTATTGCTATTATTAATACATGCACCCAATCTCGTTCCCAGATCTACCTCATCCGAAGGTATCTCTGGCAAGGGCTACGACCTGACCAAAATTTCTGGTCAACCGCTGGCAGCGTGCCAAAATGTTTGTTTCACACAATATTTCGTTCTTCGATGGCTGAAAAACATTATATATACCTAAAAGGCCACTCCCAAAACACGAAGTTGTTTGAGTATTAGAGCAATTTCAAACGAATAGTTAGCATGGTTTGTTGCGAACATCATCGCGGCCTCGGCGTGATTCGCCTCTCAAAATTAGTAGATTGCGCATGCGCAGTATTCCTGAAGTCGTCAGCCTTTTCCAGTGGTGTTGTAGGAACGTAAACCCACTGGGGACGAGTTTGACATGCACCTATGAATAGGCCTACCCGTAAATTTAAGTTGCAGACTTTCGCCCATTATAGCAGTGTGCAATGCAATAGTGCAATGGTAAGACAATTCATCTGATGAACTTTCAGTGATGTCTTCTACAGGTCCACAATTATGAATTGTCGCCAATTATTTTCAGCATATTTGTGCAAGAGATGTGCAAAGTATACCAAGTGCGTGTACTATAAATTCCGTTGCCTTAAACCACTGAAACCCAAGTGCAGCTGTCCACCTCGACAAAAATGTTGCCAGTGTAAGTAGTCTACTATTTTCTAGTGCTTCGCCTGCTATAAGCCTACTGCCTAAAGGTACTGTCACACTGAAATAGTTCCCAAAACGTCCTGCCCTGTAGTGTTCTAAAAACATGGTAAAACGGGCTTGGCCAAATAATGCTTCTGCAGCACCCTTGCCATCCGAGCCTGTCCTTGAAGTTTGTAAAAAGACTGTAAAAAGTTGCCACTACGTCCACTCGGTTCGCACACAGTTTGAGCCCGTTCTGCAACATTTTCAAGAACGTACTGAAAACTAGCTCAGTGTGACCGATGGGGACATAAATAGACATCGTGCGAAAGTCGGCCATGACAGACAGGTCAGAAGGGGTAAGCAAACCTCAGACCAGTGCATTGTACATACGGTAAGCACAGAAGCCAACTGTACAAGTGCACTAGGCTGAGGTTTGTTTAGGCCTGCCCCTTCTGACCTGTCATGGCCGACTTTCGCAGGATGTCTATCTCGACTAACCCATTATTTAGCAGACCACATCCTACTACTTCGATAGGTCTCACTACTTATTGACCTCGTCGTCCGTTCTTTTTCAGTTCTCTGCCAAACGCCAGGCTGCCCCCGGACACGTTGCCATTATAAATATTGTCGGGGCGGGCTGATCCCAACGAGGAAGGGGAAGGGTGGCTGTCAGTGTCGACCACCTTTTGTCTGCTGCACAGGTACGATTCTATCATTTTTGTTCTGCAGATGAATCTCGGCAATATGATATCGATATACATGTACATGTAAGTCTGAGAAAAGTCCTTTAAAATATGTTATTTATGATTTCGGAGTCCCACCGTTCAGATTCCAGACTCCGAATTCAGAAGCTCTCTGGGTTTGAGAATTCGGACACCAAAAATGTAAAATCTATCTTGTGGTTTCTCGAATTACCATGCTAGCGGTAGCAGCAATGTTTCTCTCATTTCACAACTTCATTTAGAATTTGCGTGGTTGCGCTTGTGAGTAATTCTCGTTTTTTTGCGGCAGTTTGAACATCTAATAAATGCATTAGCATCTTGTTAAACCAAACCGTCCGACGTTGTAGGCCTACTTTCATACAATCTAATTTTTGGTGTTCAATTTCGGAGGCCCTCACTCCAGCTTCAGGATTCGGGCTCTTGAGTCCGAATTCCAATTCGGAAACGTTTCTTTTAAAGAACTTATCACGGATTCGTGTATATAACGAATTTCTCTTCGTTATGAACAAATGCAGCCAATGGGGACCATACCCCACTGCTCGAACAGGTGTCACTGGTGGTTAAAACGGTTGAAATGAAACTGATTTCCCACACAAAAGGTGACCATTGTATAGGACTTGATTTCCGTGCTGCCGTCTCACCCATTGCACCTAGATAATGGAGCAAAACAGTAGTTACATGTAGAAAAAAGTACCAAGTGAATATAATTTTCAATACAGGCACATTTTAAATGCGTTTTTTTATTCTATTTTTTCAGCACCGACTTGCCGTAGATGTTCCAAATATGCACGTTGTGTGCGGCCCAGAAAGGGCTACCGATGTGATAAGCGACTACCTTCAAATCGGTGCACATGTCCAAGGGGTCATAGATGCTGTGAACGTAAGTACATGTACGCCATATGGATTTCATATTAACGTTTTGTTCATTAAAGCCAACTGGTCGTGTGTGCTGTGGATTTTTACGACTTCAAATACATGTACCATAGAACACCGTCAACTACAAATCTAGGCTTACCAGTATACGGATGTAATCTACTAAATACGGGAATTTGTAATTTTGAAACAGTGAATTTATACACCAACGTCGGAGAACGTAAGGCCGATTTCACACTGCGAGCGAAATGGCGAAGCGAAGCGAATTTCCATTGTCCTGTAGCGTTACATGCCATTGTCATACTCCCAGATCTTTTCACTAAATCGCTTCCGTCGCTTCGCCATTTCGCTCGCAGTGTGAAACCGGCCTAAAACACTTTCTGAATTCAATAAAGTGTAGCTTTAATTTTTTGTTCAGGGGCTTGACTCACAAAACCATTTCAGCCTACGTATGACCTTAACACTCATGCCCGTATCTATCGTCAGCAATTCGACGAACAATAGATACGGGCAGTGCTAAGATCATACGTACGCTAAGAGGGCTTCGTGAATCAGGCCTCTGGTCCCAGGAATTTAGTAGGCCTACTACACAACAGCAACTGTAAATTCTCTCATGATCACCAGGCATTTGATTTTGCGATGATTCTTTCCATTGTTAAAGCCTACTCGAACAACATGGTATCACGGATTACTGACGAGTACGTACGAGAACGATAAGATCAATGCATAAAGGCATGCATGGGTAATTGCCGTACGTACGTACGTAGTCGTCAGTAATCCATGGCGGATATCGACGGGGCCCTTTGCGAAAACGCACCATGATAAAAAGATTAAACCAGTGCACGTTCCACATAAAATTTGTATTTTTCGTTTGGTGACCAAGTCACTGATAACCTGACATCATTTTGTGTACTTCTTTAATTATTGTTTTAGTGAGATGCACGCATCCTAGCTGTGGAGGATCTTGTCATACCGGAAAATGCCCCCGACATCTGGTAAGAGTAAGGGGGAGGGGATGCAGTTGTCGACGAGGGCGTGTGTGCTGCAAAGGTAATCTTGGCCATATAGAGAATTGCTAGACACCCTCCTGTACTTTGGTATTAATGATGATTCTTCAACTTGCGAACTCAAGGAATCGCTTACTTCATCTCGAAGAGCTCACAGGCCCATGTATATTTAACCGTGGCCAGTATGCCTGCTGTATTGAATAACAGTATTCCCGTGTTTGCGCAGCTCATTCTTCAACATACTCTACTTTCTCCATTGTCTGGTCACTCCAGGCAAAATCATAGCACCTCCTACCACTGACCAGGTGACCTGAATTATAGTGTTACCTATTGTACCTTGGAATCCAATGGGATAGGGCCTACATGCACTTCTGGGAAAGTAGGCCTATAGGCCTAGGTTCAATTACTAAAATGATCCTTGTCAGATTTCAAAGTCTCAGAAGACTGGGGTGGCGAGGACTTGTGGTGTCATTTTCCCTGGTGCACCAAACGCCCGGTACAAAACGGTCTGACCAGACAATGGAGAAAGTAGGTTATTTCCTAAAAACTTGCACCCTGACGGTATATACGTGGTTTATATAAAGAAGGGGACCTTTTGTTACTCTTTTTTTCATGCACTTCATTGCAGCACCAACCTGTAGCAAGAACTGCCGTCCGTATGCGCAGTGTGTGAGGAAGAACTTCTGGTGTGCTGCTCCTCAAAATTCGGCCAAGTGCACTTGTCCTCTACATTATAAGTGCTGTAAATGTAAGTTTTATTCATGCCTTGACAAGAGTGATGCCAGTTTGGTGGTACCAGACTGGTTACTGTGTGTTGTTTGGTTCGTTTCATTTATTGGCTGCTGTACAACGGTAACCTGGAGAGCAAAAAAGAAGACAACGGTTAAAAAACTTATAGTAACATGGTTAACAAGATGAATCGACATCGGGGCATGCATCCCCTTCACAATGTAATCTGGAGAATGACACTTGNATGTTGAGCCAATAAAGGAATGCATTTTTTGCACTCACTTGAATAATATAGGGATATAGGGATGAGCAGTCTTGATGGGGAGACTGTAGTTGTTTCCTCCTTTTCAGTCACGTGCAGACTTCGTGGATGCGGTGGAAGTTGCTTCCCAAGGGGATGTCCACGTGGGTGGACAAGACATCGGAAAGGCTGTCAGTGTCCTCCAGGACGACACTGCTGCAGACGTAACGTTTTTTTTTGCTTTCAACTCAATTATTGTACAAGAAAGTGGTTTCTGTTGTTCAGTCACTGCCAGTGTAACTTGCTGGCAACTTCATGCATTTCATATTAAAAACACTCGCCCAGCTAAGCGAGGCGCACACAAGCAAATGGCGCCCAGGGGCCATATTCATAAAACTACTTAAGTCTAAGTGGGAAATTATCCTTTCTTCAACACGAAAGATAAGTATTACACATCATATGGACCCAGACATATTTGGCACAGCTTTATTTGGGTCGTTGCTGAATTTTGCCAAGTCCGGAATATCGCTGCACCGCGGTTTGCGGCCTGGCCTAATGATATTTATAATGGAAATCCCAGAGTAGTGAGTTTTTGCAACCGCCCAGTTAGGCAAACGACTACATGTACGCTTAATATGTTTTATTGGGGTGTAGGCATACATGTATACATGTACTCAGACAATAGAAAATCGTAACCTAAACGTACATGTAATCGTATTGCGATTGCGAAAACTCAGTCCCTTTCTTTCAGTAGGCTATGTATTTTGTTATGGCCATTCAAGGAAGTATTACAAAGATATAAAGAACTGTTTGATCTTTCAGGAATAACCTGTGGTACCACGAAATGTGGCCAATTCGCAACATGTGTACCGAAAAAGGATCATTGCATCTTCCCAGGATTAAAGGGTTGCACGTGCCCAATAGGACAGAAATGTTGCTTCAGTAAGTTACATTTGCATCGACATCATGTATATTCAGACAAATAAATAAAATACATGTATAGGCCTACAGAAAAGCCTATACGGGGGTGTAATATGTGATCTGGGGCCTGATTCACAAAGATCTCTTAGCGTACGTATGATCTTAGCACTGCCCGTATCTGTTGTCAACAAGTCGACGAACAATAGATACCGGCAGTGCTAAGATTATACATAGGCTAAGAGGGCATTGTGACAGGCCCGAGATCTTGCAGATGTAGGCACATGTCGCCATCGAGGAAAGGGCCGACTAAATGGCCTTTAACACATACATGTAGCTGAAATGTAGTACACCTCTGCAGGTTACAATGGTATTGGACAGCGGTGATCATGATAAATATAGTTGAGTGAACCGATGACCAACGATGAATCACCTGTGACATGCGCCTACTTTTGCTAGATCTGGGGCCTGATTCACAAAGCACACTTAGCTATAGGCTAAGTGTGGTCTTAGTGTACTCTTAACTATTGTTCATAAATCCCCACACAATAGTTAAGAGTACACTAAGATCACACTTAGGCTTAAGTGTGCTTTGTGAATCAGGCCCCGGGTCACATATTCTGTTGTATGGGTTTTCCTCGTTTTTTTTATAGAAAGCTGTCAAAAAATGCAAATGTTTTAAGCCGTGAGGGTGATATGCGCGGGGGCGAAATCGGAAGAAACTGGTGAAAAATTGGCCCGAATTTAGTATGTCCCCAGTTCTCGAATTACCGTATGTTTCTATTGCAATGAGATACCCGACAGCGAGAGATTGCTCTAATGTAATTAAATGATTCGTTACCAACTACATGTACCTGCCCTACAAAAACATTACCAAAAATAGATAAGCGCTTATGTTGACATTACACATTATCAAATTTCATTTCAGTCTACTGCAAAGTGCCCCGATTTTGTGATGGTGCGTGCTTAAAGCGTAGAAAATGTCCACCCCACATGGTGAGACCTGTACAGACGTTCTATCACCATTTGTACGGCAAGACCTTCAAACGCTTCTGCAACTGTCGACACAACCGCGCGTGTTGCATCCGTAAGTCATGATGTTTTCTTAACTCATGCAGTGTGTTAAAAGTTAGTATTGGGTGATTTCATAGTTGGTGTTAACACGGTGTTTACAGTGCATTAATCATTCATTGTAAACACTGTAACACCAACTTTGAAATCACCCGATGTCAGCAACAATTTGTGCTAGGAGCAAATACCTCTGCGGCCTGATTCAAAAAGCCCTCTTAGCGAACGTATGATCTTCGCACTGCCCGTATCTATTGTCAACAAGCTGACGAACAATAGATATGGGCAGTGCTAAGATCGTACGCACGCTAAGAACGTTTTGTGAATCAGGGGCCGTATGCATAAAACATCTTAAGTGTAGAATTTCACTTATCTTTTGTTTGGAACAATAGTTTAAGGGAAATTTTACACTTAAGATGTTTTATGCATACGGCCCCTGGGCCCTGAATGGATTTCAGTAAATTAAAGCATGGCGCACACGAGCGACTAAAATGGGGGCGACTACCGATGAGACTACTAGGTCGCATGCGATAATTACCTTTGAGGTCGATCAGTGATGTCATCCGCGACATCACTGATCTCCCAGTGAAACATTTGTCGCAAACGAGTCAAAAAAAACTAAAAAAAACTAAAAATATGTTCAGTCGCTCCTGTAGTCGCAAGGCTACCCTACCTGAAATTTACTGATCTGTTGGTCATCCGATAACGATACAGTAATGATCTTTGACCGATCAAGCCATCATATACCGATCCAAGCGATTGGATGTTGATCGGGTGTCGATCAAAGTGATCTGATGACCATTCTACTCATCTATTTGTCATCCCAAAATGATCCAGAAGTCATCCAATGAGAATTTTTCTGAGTTAAACTGATCCTGGCAGAAAATTTTCGGAGACGAAGTGATCTGATACCCATCCAGCGATCATGAAAAAATATTCTAAGTTTTAGTAATCGGTGCATAAAATTTTGGAGTGCAACTGATTGGGAGATCACCAAGCAAGATCCGATGATGATCAAGGTCATTGTTGTGTACCTACCATGTGACCGCTGTGCATGCTCTGGGGTCAGTTGAAATGGGACAGGCGTACAAACAAGATGTCTGACCCTGTCTCTCTTATTTTATGTGTGCTGATGCAACTATCAGCTCACAAACATGTTGGCGACTACTCGTGGGTACGGTATCTTGAAAAAGAACAACTGAAGACCCTGAGATGTACCCCCCAGGGTTTGCATGAGTAATCCACTCCTGCACTCTAGCCTCTGGCCTTATCCAGTAGGCCTAGCCCTAGGTCCATGGGGGGGGGGGTAGGCCTATGTATCAGTTTGATGCATCATCATGCACTGATGTTTCCTAAGGGCTTTAAAATTCAGGTACCAGGCCCTTGTTGTGTAGTGTGGAGTGAGTGTGAGGACACTGGATGACAGTGAATGAGATGAAAAACGAGAAAATGTGTGCTGTGCAGTTGTCCATGCATATTATTTATCAAAACTGCATGAAGAGAAGGCCTAAGCCAGTCCTTACATGTGCTACCCGGTACATTTAATCACAGTTCATGGCAAAGAATGAATCATGAAGATGCCCAGATGATGATGACTGACCATCACAGCTTTTGGCATTGAGGTTCTTGGCGCACAACGAAGTGGGCAACAGTTGGTCAACAATAGAATGCATGCATGTATATGATGTAGTGCTGAGATATGGTCCCAAGGTCATGGGAGGATCGCTTCCGGATCATCAATGGATCACTTCAGTATCATTATCCTCTACTCATCCCAACGTGATCACATGATCGCTTACGGATCGGTACCACATTTATCCAGCAGTGATCAGAGGATTTCTAGATCATCATCAAGAATTGATCCTCTGGTGGTGATCTGATGCACGTTATTTGGAACGATCCATCACTGATCGCAGGGTCGATGACCAGATCATCCTGCGATCAGTGATGGATCTTCACATAAAACTGATCACAGGATGATGTATCCAGGGGTCATATCTTTTGCTGATCAGTGGATCGTTCCAAATAACGCGCATCAGATCATCACCAGAGGATCAATTCTCAATGATGATCGGATCGCAAAAAATTTCAGGTAGGGTAGTCTCCTAGAAAGTCGCTCAAAAAATCGCTCGTGTGCGCCATGCTTAACTGATACCCCGTCAGTGATGTTTTGTGTTTTCTACGTTCATTACGTTGTTCATTTTGCAAGGATCTTAGGCCGGGTTTACATCGGATGACACGCGACACGAACAGGAAGGGGAACAATGGCTTCACAAAGGATTCATCCCCATGAAACCTTTGTTCGTCTCCGTGTTCGTGTCGCGTGTCATCCGATGTAAACCCAGCCTTATGAGTTCGAAAAACACACGCACGTACGCACGCCTTCTGTCATCAAATACGTCCGGCGAGTGTCTCAAGCAAAAGTTCATGAAATTGACTCTAGTCTTGTCCTTAAAATAAAACTACTGTAGAGTTATTGGTGATGACCATCAATTCGGAGAAAACATTTGGTCACAATAGAGAGTTTCCATAATCACTTGAATATGCCTACGATTACGATGTTCCATTGTCTGAGTATACCAGAACAACAAATAAGCATTATGGGCGGTTGCGAAAAATACCCTAGCATTTAATTCCATTTCACAAACATGGAGTTATGCTCCACTAAACATTGGCATTGGTTGTTGGGGGAAATATATAGAAGTACGGTGTCACAAAGGCGTTGCCAATAACAACTCAACACTGACAGTTGAGCTGACGTCACCGTAAAATAGGTGCTGATTGGCTGAAACACGTCAAGCATATATCATGAGGTCATAATATCATCTACCAATACTTAAGTAACGCCTCCTATTGGCCACCTTCGGAGAATCGAATGAAGCAGTTTGGGAGCACGGCAGTACGGGGAGATAGGAGTTGGCATGTTACGACTACTCGTTATTCTTAAGATTATCTCTAAATGAAATACAAAAACAAGGGGTTTAGACAAGACCAAAGTGATAAAAGTGTACCTAGTGATAAAAGTGTACCTAGACATGTATTGTCTTCGTAAAGTACGCAATCTTGGAATTGGCCTACCATCATGTAGACGATTGTTCATTTTTTTCTTTCAGGTCCAACTTGCCGATTAAAATGCAATGCGCAGTGCGTACCAAAACAAAAGTGCCTGTTCCCAGTTACATTCTACAAAAACAAAGGATTGCAGAAAGCATGCCTATGTACTGGTGGTAGGGTTTGTTGCAGATGTAAGTATACGTGAGAGTAACTGCAGCCATTTCTCAATTCTGTTATACCTCTTATTACTCATGTCTGTTTCAGTAATCTGTTGTAATTATTCAAACACTGTTTTCTGATATTAATCAAGAATAGTTAATTCAGCATACCGGGTACATGTAAGTTTGTCGAATAATAGCGAGTTTTCGCAAAGCCAGGAGGTAATACCTCCTGTTTCGGCCTATAGTACAGAGTTTTCGCAAAGCCCCAGAAACGCCAAGGCAAACGTCTGTCCTTTTGTTCGGTGCTCTCTTCGTGGCATCGAACAATGGGTTTGGCTTTCGCGTTGGCGTTTCGGGCGCTTTGCGAAAACTCCCTATTAATGGTACTCTATCGCGATGTTGAATTATGAATTGAAACAATACTTTCTGAATGTCGTAACAGTCAAATGCAAGACGTGTGGTGGAAGTTGTTGGTCAAAAAAATGCCCAAGTCGCCTGACACAATCGAAAAACAAGTACTGCAACTGTCCACGTGGCAAAGTGTGTTGTGTAGGTAAGTACATACGTAAGTTGGTCAGATTAGACCGAATCCAGGGCCCCCCTCAGCGAGTAGGTACCAATTTCTGCATTTTTCGCCTGACTGACGTGGCAAATTGCAGCGAGCTATAGCTCACCCTTCTTTCACATTTTCATTAAAGGTAATGTATCACGGGTATTTTCGCGGACCACTAAAATCATTGTTAATTTGCATTTTGTTTGTTTGTGTCCAGTCTTTCTTTGTCTTATGAGTAATTTGTTGTTGACATGCCCGTCTAGAACTTCTTTTGAAAGCGAAAATTGTTCAATTTGGTGGGTTGGCATGTCACAAAGCCCAAAATAACATAATGTAAACATCCATGTTTACAAATTTTGAACGAAAACAATGAAGTCATGATACATTATCTTTTTAAAAATATATTAAAATATGTTAAAATATATTTTCTATTCAGAATTCCAAGTAAGACACTGCGTTTGGAAAAACGAGAGTCTAAGTGTGATGGTTATTTTTTATGTGTTTTTATTTACAGCACCAACATGTAATAAGAACACGCACTGTGGAAAAGGTTATGCCAGATGTGTACACTACAAACATAGATGTGCACATGAAGCAGATCATAAAACTTGCACATGCCCCGCTCGACAGAAGTGTTGTAAATGTAAGTTCCTTTGTTCCTTATTACTCTTTTGGTCCGCATTTTATTTTCGTTCAGAAGAAAATTTTACCATGTACATACGCATGTACATGTACATGTAATTGAGCATTACTATATAGTATAGTATGTTTAAATCATCTGGACCCGATGGGCGTATGTCAGTCAAACCCCTAGTACCCGACAAAAATGAATTTAGGGTTTAGGCTAAACGGTCCAACGCACATTGTTTTCTAACAAGCTGAACCTCGGTTCGAAGAACATGCAACAAGGCCTTGATTCGAAATTGAACACATGCATGGTGCATGGGATTGGCTGGAAGTGTCCTGCCAATAAAACGCATAGCCAGACTTCACCAACAATACCAAGGTGTGCCTGACAACCAAAGGGTCCTCCCATCGGGGTCCAGATGATTTAAACGTACTATAATTTTCAAACTTACATGTACGTACACAGACACTCCGTTGATGAAGGTGTTGTTGAATTGACAATATTGCTAGAGTTGACGATACTGTTGCAGTAGCACATATTGTAGTGATTACATGTACCTTCTACTCTTGACAATCACTGTGGTACAATGATAACATATCCTTTGCTTTATGTTTCAGTCTTCTGCAATAGTAAACTGTGTAAAGGACACTGCCGCCGAGGATTTCATTGTGGCCGTACGTTAGTGAAAGTCTTCAGCAGGTACTGCGACTGTCCACCAGGATACAGTTGCTGCAAACGTAAGAAAGCATAACAAGTTAGAAATTTGCAGGACATGGGGCTGTATGCGTGGGGTTGGACGTGGCCTAAGTATTCTTTTTGCTTGAACCATTGAGAAAAGTGAGACTTTAATGAAAGTGTGGCTGAAGTCCGACCCTAGCATAGGCCTACGACCCATAGCCCGACAAGTCACTCTAAGGTCAAGTTGACAGGTGCCAAAATTAAGCAGCAGGCGTAGGCTGGTATTTCTCAGTATTACGAGAAAGGTTTTCTGTCTCTCAGCAGCCGACATAACTTTGACTTTTAATAGGCAACCTCGCTTATAGGTTTACAGACGCGGTCAATGTACACCGTATACCACTGCACTGATTCATGGCATATCGTAGTCCTTTAGGTTTAGTGCGAGTAGTAATATACGCACTACACTGGGTGTCTCAAAAAAATGGAACTTTTTATTCAAGAACTGTACATTCATCTTCAGGTCCGACGTGTCGCAAGTGTTACAGCAATTCCAGATGCGTACCAGGGAAATGTGTCTTCCCGGCAAGAAAAGGATGCACATGCCCTCGTGGGACGAGATGTTGCAGATGTAAGTACTTTCCTTCTCCCGGGTTGGCCACAAATAGCAGGAAAATGAAAAGCCTTAGGTTATGTACCGGTACATACATGTATACCGGTAGTAATTTTAATTAATTTAATTTAATTAATTAATTTAATTTTAATTAATTTAATTTTAATTTTAATTTTAATTTAGTTAAAACTATGTTTTATTGCAACAGATCTGCTACCTTTATTTTTTAACTAACTATGATTTTCAAAATTGTGACATACCAATCTTCGGAAAGGGACCATTCTAATCGTACCCTATTGACAATAGGGTACGATTAGAATGGTCCCTTTCCGCTAACAATATTTCTGATATAGGCCTACATTTCTAATGTAAAAAATAACCATTATATTAGTGTTACCGTTATTGGGACGACCTCTTAAACTTTCAAATACAAGATCGTTTCCTTTATGTTCAGTTTTCTGCGGAACTTCAAAATGCCCTCGAGCTTGGTGCAGGAAAAATTGCAGGGGATACTATGTGCGTGCCGGAGGCAAGTTCTGTAATTGTCCACCCGGCCTCCACTGCTGTAGACGTAAGTATCTTCATCAACTCATGAGAATTTACGCTCAGTGGGTTATTGTCGTCCAAAAAAGTAACCCAGTCAATCTAAGCGGCATGAACGTTCACCTGTAACTTTCGATGTGGGTGAAGTACTAAAACTTCTCCCAGGATCAACCTGGTGACCTGAAACTTCACCCAGGATCAACCTGGTGACCTGAAACTTCACCCAGGATCAACCTGGTGACCAGAAACTTCTCTCACGATCAACCTGGGTGACTTAAAGCGTCCAGTTGATACTGGGTGACGTGAAACTTCTATATCAAATCAGCTGTATAAAGCAAGGTTCATTGGCACACGGATCCGATCCGTTTCCAATCCGTTTGCCCCTACTTTTCCGGAGACGACAACGCTGAAGTCCATTTGATAGATTTTTTACGGACCTGAATTGGACCAATTCCGTGTGCCAATAAACCTTGCTTAAATCGAACACGCATACATTGAGGGCTATCAAAATACCAATAATGTGTGATATTTATGGGATTATGTGCCTGTATGTAGAAAGGCCTAAGTCAATTTGAAGGGTGCAATGACTATGTTCTGTATGCCTCAAACCAAAAATAGATAAAGACAAAAAATATACCACTCTGAAACAGCCCAGCCCAAGGGTTTTAGTTATTTTTTTAAATAATAGATGGCGCATGCTCAAAAAAGTTGCAAAAATCTAAAATCTTTTGGCACCAAAATATAGGCAGGGGCACAAGGAATACTAATCACAACTTTGTTTGCAAATCCATGCATCCCCTAATGAGTAATTAGCAATTAAAGAGTCCTGCGCCACCTATATTTAAAAAAATGAACTCAACGTGCTGGTCCATGCCAGTTTGAGGTATAGTCATCTATTTAAAGATTGATATCTCTGAAACTAGTAGATGGATTTGATTGAATTTTATACTGCTTGTAGCCAGTGTCTAATTCTTTGACTTGGTGCAGTAACTTTCAGATCTTCCAAGTTTTTAGGGAGACAGCTGCCAATTTTACGCTTTTCAACGTTGAGAGTGGTACATTTTTGGTCTTTATCTATTTTTGCTCAAACTAATATAAATCTGGATATCGTGGATGATGTTAGGAGAAGAGTTTATTGTGACTACTTTTACCTGTATTGTTCATCATTATACCATTACAGGACCAACCTGTGGATACAAATGTGGCCACAAATATGCAAGATGCGTTTACTACCGTCACCAATGCGCCGATCCAGTCCGGTCAAAATCCTGCACTTGCCCAAGATATTACAGATGCTGCAACTGTAAGTCAAACACTAAATTAGGCGCAGATCTACGGAATAGAAGCAAATCACAGTCACAACTAATGGGAATCAGGCTGAAATACAAGTACATTTTCAGATTCTAGCTCCTTTGCCAAACCTTTCTCAACTTTGGCCTAAACGTCGCAACTTGTAGGGAGCTGCTGTGGTCTGGTGGCTTGGGCTCTGACTAAGGGTCGTCAGCTCCAGGTGCGAATCGCACTCTCGACGTGAGACTCTGGCCGGCAGGGTTCCTTAAATGAGCTATAAAGTTTGACATTCCTTGAACCTAGAACTACATGTATGCTTTGATTTCCAGTCAAGTGCAAAGCCCCAGGATGTCACGGACATTGTCGCAAAGGACATCGCTGCCCAAGAAACACAGTACCAATCGACAGAATACGCGGAGCTAAATGTTTCTGTCCAAAAGGACAAAGATGCTGCAAAGGTATATCAAAAATTTCTCAAACAGTTTGGGATTCTAGACGCGTTGCCTGTTGACCACTGCTTCTGCACTAGTAGGAGTTCATACAATCACTGCTTTTGCAGTTTTTACAATGTAGGCTACATGTACATAGGCCGTACATGTATTGTGGTCACCGCCGTTGCACTCTATGGCCCGTATGCACCAAAGTGGTTTAAAATTTGGCTTAAACCTAGACTTACTAATCATGGATTAAGCGTGGATTAAATCATCCGAACTTGAACCTGCACCAACATAGTTAAACCACAGATTATGTTATCCATGGTTCATCCATGGTTGAACCAATTTCATAACATAAATGGTTATTACAAAT
>NMRB01000051.1:404695-527914 GCA_002633025.1 Notospermus geniculatus
GAGATAAATGGTCAAGTTGGGTGAGATGGGTGCATCGGTATCATAAAGATGACATTAACTGGAGAGAACAGTAAATCACAATCAGTAGGGCCGGGGATACCTCAGAAACGTGCTGCAGTTATTTTAATGGAGCCAACTCATAAAACTATTTTATCTTCTTCAGGGCCTAAGTGCAGACCTTTATGTGGAAAATATGCCAGCTGTGTCTCCAAACGTTATAACTGTCCAAATAAAGTCAGAACGAGATGCACATGCCCCAGCTGGCAACAGTGCTGTCGATGTGAGTATCCTGTTTTACCCAGTTGCTCATCATGCACCAACGGAGTTACCCTGACTGGAAAGTAGGTCCTACCTATTCTACACTTGTTTTCCTGCCTACAAAGCATTTATAATTGTGAACTTTTTTTTCATTCTCTAGTTTTCTGCGGGACAAAGGGATGCCGCGGCTTTTGCAAACGAGGACGAAAGTGTCCTAAAAACCTTGTAGCTCATCGAAACAAGCACTGCAATTGTCGTCCTGGATCTGTCTGCTGCAAACGTGAGTAACGTTTACACCATAATCACAGTTGTAACGTCACAGACGTCTGGCATTGCCGGGGCGCGAACTTTTTTTTCCTAACCAATATATCCATTACGACCAACTTTTTTTTCCTAACCTGTATAGCAAAACCTAATCCTAATCCTAATCTGAACCCTAATCCTAATACTACTCCTAAAACTAACCCTAATCCTAATACTACTCCTAAAACTAACCCTGACCCTAACCCTAACCCTTACACTTACCCTATCATTAATCCGCCATTCACTTCGTTAATTTCATTTCGTAATGGATATACATGTACTGGTTAGGAATCTATACCGGTTAGGGAAAAAAATTCGCTGCCGGGGCGTGTAAACAGGGGCTCAACATCTCCTGTTCGCGACAGTCGGCATTGCTGACCACACAGTGTGATTGATATCTTGAAATCGAAGTCCTGACACTTGATGCTTTTGATATGATAATGTTTGGGGACCTATACTACCTTTACTACCTTTACATGCAACTGACCAAGCCATTCTTTCACTTTGTGCGATGGTTCAGCGAGTGATTGCTGCAAATGATTTATGAATTTTTTCCAGGTCCGACCTGCCGAAGCTGTTCAAAATATGCAAGGTGTGTGAAAAAATCATATCGTTGTCCGAATCCGTTGAGCAAGGGGTGTACTTGCCCAGAAGGCTACAGATGTTGTAATTGTAAGTGCTCATTTTAATAACGACTTATCAACTGGTTTTAGTCACACTTTTGCGAAAACAAGGAACAGCCCATTCATAACAAAGTCCATTCTCAAGAAAGAAGTGATTGCTACACAGTGTAGGCCTATGTGTGCATCTTCTGCACTAGGTGGTGATGATTCAATCTTTGCGTCCAAGCTATGCATTTTGAAATTTGGTTCACATAATTAACCAAAGCCAAAACTGAAAAATAGCGACGACGGCCATTCGAATATAACAACAAAACAAAAAAATGGTGGTGGAGAGCAGGGGGTCACGACCCCAAAAGCCCCCCTCTGGATCCGCGTCTGCGTGGATTGATCGAAAAATATTTGAAGAAAGGTTGTTCCTACAAACCATCGGAAGAATCCTTCTTTATTTTCTCTCCAATTCATTTCGAATCCACGGTTATCAGAAAACTTGTGACAGGTGATACCGTCTGCTCAAACCTGGGGGATCGTTAAGTTTTATCCCGAGATTTATACAGCACTTGCACATACATGTATGCACATTCTCTAAACACAATCCTAAAGTTGTACTGTATGTTTTGGAAATAAGAATAAAAGAATGTGGTGCTTCCTACCCACGAGACCCCACTTTGTTCACTCGCGCTGATGAGTGAGAATGTTCTTTCTTTTTTTCAGTCTTCTGCAACCGATGTAAAGGAAGTTGCTTCCGAAAGTTCTGTCCTGGTCGCAGGGTACCACTGTTGAACAAGCATTGCAACTGTCAACCACCCAGTGTCTGTTGTCAAAGTAATTATTACCATAGAGATTTTAATGTGCTACAATGTATATCATAATGAATTTCTCGGAAATCGAATAATTTTCCTCTGAATGATCATTTGAAAGTACAGACATGTCTCACACGAAAGTCATTTATGGGACAACCTCAGGTCAGTGTACAATTTGGTGCATACTGTATTCGTTGCCCACATTTGGTCCCACGGTGTCATTTACACGTACGCTGTCAGAGCATGGAAGTATAATACTTCCATGGTCAGAGAGAGTCGCCCTCTCTATCACGCGAGTACAGGTGTAACAGGGAATCGAACTCGGGACCTCAGAGGTCACAGGCGCCGTCCATTGCACCACGCTGACAGCCCAGATTCAATATTTTTTCTTCCACTTCAGGGGAAACTTGTAGGAGATGTGGAATCTATGCTAAGTGTGTGAGAGCCAAACGTTGCCTGCATCCAGTAAACCCCAAGGCTGACTGTCGGTGCGCTAGAGGAAGATGTTGCTACTGTAAGTGCTTCGTTGACCTACATGGTGTGGGCCTAAAAATGGATATTCAGTGAATCACTACTGGGTAATGCATACTTGACAGTATGGGTGCATACTCTACAGTATGGGTTAGTTTCATGTACATGTATAAACTCCCTATGCAGTTGTGTACCCCAGTCCCTTCGGTTTACTCGCTCTCGAGAGGGAGTAAACCGAAGGGGGTGCGGTACAAAACTGCGTATGAGTTTAGTACATGTACTCAGCTGCGGTTTTATCTTGACGGGGATGTTTGGTATATTGTCGCCTATCCTTTTTGTTTTCAGTTTACTGCAGACGCTGTGGCGGACATTGCAGGGCTGGGTCACGCTGTCCATCTCATCTGGTAACATTACAAAAAGGATGCAATTGCCCAAGAGGTTATAGCTGTTGTAAAGGTAATTATGTTTCATATTACTGTAGTTTCACTTCTAATTATAGTTACATGTTCAAATACGAGAACAAAGTGGCTGTTGTTTTACATGTACATGTATTCATGCATGTTTTCAGCGCCTACATGTACTTCAAGGAGATGTGGCAGAGGAGCTACGTGTATACCATACAAAGATCCGTGTAGCAGCCCGCTGCCGCCCAAATCGTGCACATGCCCAGCACGTAAGAAGTGTTGCAGATGTAAGTGTTATCTATATAATATGTGTGCTGTACATTTATACAAGTTATCAAACGCTTTATCGTTACATAAAACATAACAAGAAATGTATGTCAATAAACCAATCATGCATGGCTATTCCATTTCAGTCTTCTGTGAGCATCACGCACACTGCCGAGGCCGATGTTTCAGGACATGTCCAAGTCACATGGTACCGCTGAAAAAGGCTTTCTGCACCTGTCCACGTGGCAAGAGGTGCTGCATAAGTAAGGTTATATTTGTGACGGCAGTTGGAAAGTTACGTTAGTCGCGCTAAACCTTCTTTGTGTTCCCCTACTGCAAAGTTATGGTCTCCCTATATACATGTAGCTGTCTATTGTATGGAAACACTGAGATATGGGGAACACTAGGAACCGTTACACTCATTGTTTTAAAATCCGTAAAAATTAGAGTATATTGGGTCATTCAATCATACATGTAGGCCTATGTCTCGTCTTTCAACATGTTGATATGTTGGACTCGCCTTGTGCCTAACTCGGTTGTGAAATTTGTAAATCGACCTTTACAGTTGGTAGATGTGAAAAGGACTGCGGCACATTTGCTAAATGTGTGAGCAACAGAGATCCGTGCTCGAGGATTAAGCGATCAAGGTGCTCTTGTCCGAAAGGGCGAAAGTGCTGCAACTGTAAGTGTATATCTTTCTACTCATTCCCAGTGCTTTGCATTCGCTCCCCTTCTGTGAATACATGTACGTACAGGTACGGAGGATTCACCTCATGAACCTAGATTCCATTTCCGCAAAACATATCTTATTTTTAGGAGCCTTCTGCATCAAGAACGAGTAGTTGACATTTGAAAACATTATTTTACAGTCTACTGCTCCGCATGCGGAGGAACATGCCTCAGAAGATGTCCATATAACAAGATGCAAGCGGTCAGACGGAGGTGCACCTGTCCAAAGGGTTTGAAATGCTGCAAACGTAAGTTTTTGCAGGGTTGAATGGTATGACATAATAAATAACCCAGAGTACATTTGTTGTAGCCCTTGTCGAGGGCATTATGGGCTTTTCTGGCCCCCAAAATAGGATCTATCGCCCGTTCCCCAATTCCCATTTCGCCAAATTTCCACTTCGCTAATTTCCCATTTCACTTCATTCTATTTCGCCTGTCCAAAACATGTTCTATTCTATTTCGCCTCCATGTACCTGTAGACTGTAAAATAACATGTACCAGTAGAGTATCTGATTTAGTATTCATTTCTTGTGGTTTAAATGATACATGTACATGTATGAGAGAAAATGTTGGTTTTGCACAGCAACTCTGTTTTTTCCTTTCAGCGCCTACTTGTAGAAAACTCTGTGGCCGATTCGCAAAATGTGTGGCCCGCCGTGTATGCGTCAGGAGGGGAAAAGGAAGACATTGTTTTAAATACAAATGTCAAAAACCAGTAGGATCAAAATTTTGTGGATGCCCTGCTCATCAGCAATGTTGCTACTGTAAGTACACATTCTTGATTTAACTAGATGCTGAAACTACTGGTCTCAATGACGGAATTAGGAGACTCGTTCAGTTCAGATCAGGTTTATTAAACCATAACTGGTTCCCGGTACAGTAAATTATAGAAGTGGAATACATGTATATATGGTAATGTATACACAAACAAGAACATGTAGGCCTACATGTACATTGCACCGAATGCTTATACATGTAGTGTTCTTGCTGAACGGTCCAGCATCTGCAGCAGGTCGGCATGACACCAAGCAGAATGGTAAGGTAAGTCCTTGTGCAAAAAGGTCGCCTGAAGGAAACCAGGCCAAAGATGTCATTTCTTGTGGTTTCTTGTGGTAACATCTGATATTGGATTGTCTACGGTAGATTTCAAGCAAGCTGGTTGAATTAGATCATGCAGTTTAGCGTTGACATTTCACAGATTTTGGTGCCACTGGATAAAGCCTAGTTTATACTTCGACGCACGACCATCGGCGTCCAACGCACGATCAAAATCTGTACGCCGACATAAGCCTACTTCATTAGGTCGGCGTCCAGATTTTGATCGCGCGTCGGACGCCGATTGTCTTGCGTCGAAGTATAAACTAGGCTTAAGTTGTGTGGTTATAGCATTTGATGGCAAAAGTCATGCACCGTAAGTCAGACCCTCAGTAACTGACAACGAGTTGGAAAAAACCCACTGAAGAATAAAATGCCTGGAATGATTTTATAGGTTGACCTCCCTCAAACTCGCATTGCGTGCCCCGATCAATCATGTGATATGATGTACATACTAGACTGAAATCAGTGTGGGGTACTCTATACTCTTTGCAGTCGATTAAAATTTTCAGCGACTTACACAAGTGATTGCCGGTGATGTAGTTACCCCAGTTAGAAGTCAGAGTACTACACCATTTGAAAGACAGTATTTCTTAATCATTGAATTAAAATTAATTTCAGTCTTCTGTGAAAGTAAGGGATGTCGTGGTAGATGCGTTCGCGGAAGTTGTCCTGGCACCATGATGCGGGCAGTCAAAAAAGGCTGCGTATGCCCACCAGGCTACTCATGCTGTAAAAGTGAGTCATGGATTCTATACTTTCACTTCTATAGACTGCTATTCCAGGGTGTCTACAAGTCTTAATAAAAAGTTGTAAAAAGTCTTAAATTTGGAACTTCCATTTTTAAGGCGTTAAAAAGTCTTAAATTTGGAAATTGTTGTAAGGAGGTCTTAACGGTGTTTTTTCTACCAATGCTTGTGTAGGCCTAGGTTTTATTTGGCCAGCCTGCATTCAAGCGAATACCTAAACAGAAAACAGCAGTTTGCTGTTTGCCAAAACAGAAAATGGGAAAAGATGAAAATAAGTCTTCCCCTTCACTGCCTAGCGTATCCCAGGGATCTTGGTGCTTCATTTAGAAGAAAATAGGTCTTGAATTTTGCCGATACTTGGTCTTAAAAAGTCTTAAAAAGGTCTTAAATTTGGTGCTCCACGTACTATAGACACCCTGTATTAGAAAGAAAGAAGCTGCTCACATCTCATTCTCACTTTCTCATTTTCCATACAAAATTCAAAAAGGAGAGCTCCTGTGTGAGCAGTTAAAGAGGTTCACCCCCACGAACTGTAATTTAAATGCTGACAGTATGCGTTAGGTTTTGTAGGGCCTATCTCGCGACGGCCGACGTAACCTGACCTTTAGGCAACGTCGTATACTCATGCTCGAAAGACTTTAAATCTATCTAATGGTCTAAGTTACCAATTAGGCATGGAGAGTGTTGCTACACAAAAAGAGTTGAAGCATGTTAACTCAAAATACCTAATGAAGGGTTAGTTACGATATATATATAGCACGTTGAACTTCTCAAATGATGAAAGTATGGCGGCCATTTTTGTTTCGATATACATGTACATGTAGTGTCAGTCCAGCCTCGGTGTTACCACTGGCCATAGAGGTTGGACAGGACACCAGTGTTATCAAGGTGGGGAAGGAGAATGAGTCACTTCCTGCATACTGTGGGACTTCAAAACGTCCCTCTGAAAACCTGGATGTCGTATAAAGATGTAACATCACTTTTGATTAAAGAAAGAGTTTAATAACCAATGTCTCATACATGTATTCTAAATGTTTATTTTGTTTTAAAAAATATGATGTCTGTCCCACGGAGGTGCTTTTTCTCTGTGTGCCTGTTTTGATGTGTGAACTTCACTCTTTTTACCTTCCAGAACCAACCTGCGGGAAGTGTCCCTATTCACAATGTGTATCCAGACGATATGCTTGTAGATTCAAGCATCCGAGTCCGTTCTGTGGATGCCCTGCACACCAAAAATGTTGCCGCTGTAAGTTGGCCTGTATCTGAATCAGTACCTTTGTGATATCAGTTAATGTAATCATTAACATTACCCTCATAGTAATGTTAGATTCTTCTGTGATATCAGTACCGGTAAATATCATGATTAACATTCCCCTCATGGCAAATGTTAGGTTCTTTTTTGATAGCAGTTATACGTCATTATCAACATTCCCTTCAGATGAAATGTTCGGTTATTTTGTGACAGTTATCTTCATAATCTTAAATTTATTTAAATTCTGCAACGATATCAACTTTGCTTTCAGTCTATTGTAAGAAATACTGCAAAGGAGGATGCTACTCTCGGTGTCCAGCACGCATGATACGATTGACAGGCAAATACTGTAATTGTCCAAACGGCCAACATTGCTGCAAACGTAAGTTTCATGTGTTCATTTTTGGCCTACCCTTGGGCCTGCCGATGAGATACTGCATGTGATTATTAGAGATTTTTTAGCACTCGCTCCCTTCGTCATCGCACTAGATGCAGTCACGGAGGGAGTGAGCATTAGGAACCACTGATTAGCTCAGACAGCATGGGATATGACCGGATCACATACTACATGTACATATGCACATTAATATCACTGAACGACAGTGAATACCTTCACCCCAATGCATCATTTGCTTAATGCCAACATTTTAACTTAACTTGCAACACCATCGAGAATTCCTTTGCGCGAGCTAAAAAAGTCTGATATGGGAATCTACATGTATTCTATTTTCATTCATGGGCACCGAGTGTGTACTGTATATTTGTGCGCTGGAATAATGACAAACATATATATTTTGTAGACAGTAAGCATGTAAGTAAACAATTGTTCGGGTCATATTGAACCTTACACTATAATTCATTATCGTCTTTCAGCTGCTACCTGTACGAAATGCAAGTTTGCGTCTTGCCTCGACAGACGGTTCAAATGTTATCACCCGGCGAACAGCCGTCACTGCAGATGTCCCAGTAGACAGCGATGCTGCAAATGTAAGTGTAGTCGCTATGTCAGACGACAGACTTGTATTGAGAGGAGAGGCTCCTAGGAATGCAAGTCTGGGACATTAGTAGTTTGCTCTTGTACTGCTACATGTATGTTCATGATCAAACGATCAAGGGCACGGTGTGGTATGATAATTTGAAAATTAACGCTAATTCAGAATAAAAGTTAAGGACACCATATAAATAAAAAAAATTGTGACATTCTTCAGTCATAGTGTTTGGCTTAGATCTCTTGTTGGATTCGTTCTCAGCTTGGACTGGATAGTGCTCTTTAACCCAGCTCATTCCAAGTCGTGGATCATACTCACTCAGATAATACATGTAGCAGAAATAAATAACCGCCCGGCTCGTTATTTATTTCTGATAATAGGGAGGTTTCGCAAGTGCCAAGTTAGGCCATACGACAACGTTTTTCTATTGTTTGGGTATACCCGTACAATAGATAAACGTCGTCGTAGGGCCTAACCGGGCGCTTGCAAAACCTCCCTAATTGTTCTTCACTCATCTAGTCCTATGCACAAAATGCGGAGGATGTTGCCGCAGACGTTGCCCCAACTTCATGGTTGATGTATCAAGCAAAGGCTGTAACTGTCGACCAGGATTGAGATGTTGCAAGAGTAAGTATCTATCCAGTGAAAATATATCTATTAAATTATAAATTGTGAGTTTTCGTAACCGCCCGGCTTGGATACTCAGAAAATACAAAGTCGTAACCCCCATGAAAATGAAGTCGTTGGTCGATCTGGGCAGTTGTAAAAATTTTCTATCAGGCTATGGTTACATTAGATCGATTTTTCAACGTGTGCAGACAAAACCATTGTTATTTCGTGCTCCACCACACCCAGACAAAACTTTTTTCGCATGCATTGCACAACGTTTGCGAAATTGCGTTCGATGTAACACACTAGTACATATCGTAATACCTGATCCCTTTTCCTTTAAGAACCAACCTGTGCAAGAAACTGCAGACGTGCAATGTGCGTGCCGAAGAAGGAGCCCTGTGTAAACCCGATAACGTCACGATACTGCAGATGCCCACGATCACAGAAATGCTGTAGATGTAAGTAATCTCCCGATTTATACAGACTGAACTCACCCGCTTCATCCAGAAGCAGGTGCATAAATGACATTACCAGCCGTATTTGGAATCTAGCATCTCTGATCCATCCTCGACCATTGAAATGTTCATCAAAGACCTTCGGTCTTTTCCGAAATAAACGTGGAAACGTTCTTCATCCGGCTCCAGTACAGGGTTATGATATTCCCCAAGCTCCTCGCCGCGTGGCGTTTCCAGTAGCCTACTGGTGGTTTCTCCAACTGAATAGTGCCTGAGGAAGACCCCGGTTGGGGTCGAAAATTTTCGAAATTTTGGAAGTTGACTTCCTATTTATTATTATTTATGTTAGGCATGGGTAATTTCAGTGTTTTTAACAAAACCATTCGGTTACTGTTCGTTTCAGTCTTGTGCGCATCATCCGTATGTGGTGGCAAGTGTGTAAGATCTGGTCGGTGCAAGAAGCCTTTCAGACGAGTGAAATCGCGTAAATGTTCATGCCCAAGAGGTTACACATGCTGCCAAGGTATTTACGTATATTTTATTTCATATTTCATAACTATAAGAGCATTTTAGAAACCAAAAAATGCCCAGTGAAAAAAGACCTGTTTCCCGCAGAGTGTGACTAAAATTACCCCATCTTGTTTTACTTTACTACATGCACATGTATATATTGGTAGTTATATTTTTATTCCTATTGTATTGAAACAGACCACTAACTAACCCACAAAGTGGTGAAGTTATGACTTGCCGAATGATAGTTTTTTTCCATGTCAGTCAGGGAAATGTACTTAAAAGAAACGTTTCCAAATTCTTATACTAGAATCCGAATACGGAGCTGTGGGCGTCCAAATTGGGACGTCAAAAGTTGGTTACATGAAAGAACATCGGCTAATACATGACTTCTGCTGAGAAACAGAGAATTACTAAAAAACACAACCACAAAAATACAAAGTAATGCCGTTGTAAAATGAGGAAGAGGCAGTGCTGCTATAATGTGGTACATGTAACTTTAAAAAAACCCGAATGTTCATTTTTCATATCCCGATTTCCATTTCAAGTTTTTGGCGTCCGAATTCTTAGCCTTGACGGTTCCAAATTCAGACTCGGAGTCTGAAATCAGAATCGGTGCGATTAGATGTCTCTATCTTTTTAAAATGACATTTCCCTGACTGATATTGCGAATGTTATCCTCCCAAAGTTTTTCAGGGGCTTAAAACTGTGTTTGTTTTTCTTAGGACCATGCCCGTTCAAACCTTGCGTGCCACGAAGATGGTGTACTCCTGCCGTTTTCGGAAGACCATACCCATCATTTGAATGCAAGAAGAAACCGGGCTACGTTTGCTGCGCAGGTACGTTTGAGCAGAGGTTTCCATTTTATGTCCTAAATGGAGCTACTGTGTGACTGTTGTTGGTGTCTTTAAAAAGAGGATTATTCCCCTCATGAACTGTAATTTTAAATGCCCTTCTAAAAAGGCAGTGAGGGGAATGAATGACAGGTCTTAAAATAGCTTTCACGGAATAAATAACCATTTCCCTTTTGTTTAAAAGTAAACAAGAAGAGGTTTAGGTCAGGGAAGGAGTAATTGTATTCCGTATTGGAAATATAAATAGTTATTCTTGATGATTGACAGGCATTAGGCCACGCCAGTGGGGGGGGGGGAGGGCGAAGAAGAGTAATGCCATAAGGTGCAGAGACTCTCTGACGGATAATCTGTTTGTTGTCCATTCACAGGAACATGTCCGTGTCCGTATCCATGTCGAAGCGTGCAAAAATGTGGCAAGTTGCGTGGTATCAGGATTGCATCTACGAACTGTAAGAATGGACGCATCTGCTGCAAAACACGTAAGTATACAATATTCATCGACTACTGATACGATTTGTATCATTTCTGACTTTTCAGTCTGATTCAATTACGAGCTATTCCTCATCACTACATGAGTATTCTCGCATATTTTTATTCCATTTCGCTTTTACAGCCACAGTATCACTCAAATGACAAGAGACAACAATCTCAAGTGTCCTTCAGCTCACTGCGTGTCTTACTAAATAATGACTTTGGTCTCTGTGAAATATCACCCCATCGCCCCATTGATCCTCATCATTACATGAGTATTCCTGAATATTTTTATTCCATTTTGCTTTGTTTACAGCCCGTCTAGTATGGAAACACCTTCCGAACACTCAAGTGTACGGCGGGAAATATTATCCGCCAGCAAAAACTGTTGCTGCCTGTAAACAGGCATGTGCTGTAAAGGTGCGCTTCTGCTTGGCGATCGACTGGGTCAAATCCGCGAAACAATGTTACACATACAGTAACCTCAAGGGAAGGAAACTGAAGAACAAGAAAGTGGACCGCTATGAGCTAGGTAAAAAAACTCACTTATGGTAATACTATAACCTAATCCCTCGTTGAACAATCAATCCCGACTTCCCTGTAAATTCCATCAGGACCAAGGCCTTGCATCGAGACTATGATCTCGAGTAAGGATATTTCGACAGTCATTTTTTGACAGTCAGCAGTCAACAGTCAACAGTCATTTTTGTGAAATATGGTGGCACCCAACATCAGAAACAAAGAAATAAAAGGAACAGTTGGAAAAAAATCCCTGAATATTACTATTCAATCCTGTGTTACGAGTCTGCATGTAAATGGCACACTTTCTAGGAGACAGACAATCCTGGATCTTTGATAAGGAATTGAGGGCAGGCCATGTAGGTGAAGAAGAGTATTCGTCAATCTGTGTCTGTCATGCCTCTGTTGTGACTCCCCCTTGTATAGGCCTACACGTCATGTACTTTGCCCTTACAGGACACCATAAGAGCAGCCAGTTCCTCAACTCCGAACTTCCTTTCTGTCGTTTTGCCATTAGTAAAAAAATGTTCAGGGCACCAGAATAATCAATCTGAAAAGCACCAATGCTGTCAGATATGGTCTTTATTGTTGTTTGAATCATATTCTATTAAGTATTTAGCAAAACTGTCATGGTTCCTAAAATGACTGTTGACTGCTGACTGTTGACTGTTGAAAAAATGACTGTCGAAATATCCTTACTCATGATCTCTGTCAAATGTTCATCACCCATCCGCCTCCATTGCAAGTTGGCCAGAAAATGATACACATAGACTACACAGGTTTAAAGAGAGCTGACCTAGCAAGTCAACATGAAAAAAAACTCCAGCAGTGTAACGTATGTCAACAGATTGGCAGCGAAACACCACAATTATTACACAGGCCGTTATGGACATAAGTTTTTCCACACCTGATATTTCAAATATTACAGGGCCAATTTTAATACAGTTCGTTCCACACGAAAGTACATCTTTCATGTGCACATCTTGTTGGTCATATTATTTCTGCATCAGAATTTTGGAAATATCGTAATTATGTAGGCTACATTGTAATAGGAAAAACCCCTAAAAATCGGAAGCTTTTTATGTAGTTTTTTGTGACTTTTGCTGCAATTTTGATAGAGTGGAACTTTCTAAGGGTTTTGGGCTGTGTTTCATCAAAATATGTTTAGTGGCTGCTGAGATATTTGAGATTATCAAAATTCTGATGAAGGCCTAACGTCATTCTTTGCGGTTATAACCGCACATATTTCTGAAACATAAGAAAAGATTGTTTAGTATCAGTGACAACGCATTTGAATAAAAAATACGTTTTTGCGAAGAACTAATATAATCTTTTTTTTTCCAATTTGAATAGTGCTCCAGTTTTGAGGACTAGGGCATAGGCGCACATGAAAGGTATGTTTGACCTACTGCTTTCCAACAGTTCATCGTCCCGTGAACTCCCACCGCAGTTTCGAATCGTTCCCCGTGTTACACTATTAAAGCCCCACAGTATTGAATTTTACGATACTTTCAAAATGTTAGGAGAGAGCACAAAGAGGTCTCATAGCCTTGTGAAGGTCCCCAAAATACTTGTCTGATACGTACTTCAGAGAATCAAGGCCCAGTTTCCAGTTTTCGAACGCCGAGAAAGCGACCGGTGTCGGGCCAAGAATGCGTTTTTGTCAACCCTCCGCTGAGTGGGGAGAGAGAAGATCACGAGTGTTGTCAAAAATGGGGATTCGAATATGCCCCAGGAAGGCGGGGGCACTAACACCTGCTCTATCCATTAAAAGTATGACTGTCTTTCTCTTTCAGGAGAATCCAAACCAGTCGACAAATGAGACGAGAATGAACTGATCCATACATTTTAATCATGTTCCAGTAGAGACCAAAGCAATGGCCAGATTTTAGTACAATATTTTTTGTTTCTCCCAAACCGACGGTGGAGTGATTTTACGTTTCTCACCGATTCTTTTTCATAATAACATTTGCATTGCCAAACACTGAGCAATCATTGGAGATATACTCTCACTTAAGCCTGCCGCAAACGATTGCAAATTTGTCTCCTGTAGATGCGGCGTGACGTCATTCTTCAGTCATGTTTGATCTGCGTTGGAGGCAAAAAATCCGTCTCCGCCTCTGTCTGTCTCCGACCACCGCACACCATGACATTTGCACGTAGGAGGCAAAAATCTCCATAGTTGGAGGCAAAATTGCACTCGTGTGCGGCCTGCTTTATACTCTCACTTATTTTTGCACTCAACTCGTGGATAGATCGATGAGACTGTTTTTGGTTTTCTGAACGTGTGTATTACATACATCTTCAATACATTTGTGTGCTTCGTGGTTTTGGTGGTAGTCCAGCACAAATGTATCGATCAGTAATATGTTGTTCCACTTGATGATTTGAAGCACAAATTAATCGACCAGTAGGTTCCACTTGAGGATTTCACCTTGTATTACCATTCTGCATGTGCACACCAGACTCAGACTCAGCTAGGGCTTCATACATGTAACAATGCAAACATGTCAGCTTTAAGTCTAAAACCTTGTCCACACTGCAGGCACGGTGCGATGCGAAATTTTTCGCGCCTGATTGTTTCCACTGTGAAGCCTATAGCTGTTCACACTTGCGGTGCGACGCCATGCGGTAAGAAGGCTTTAATCCTTTGTTCAGATCGCATCGTGCCTGCAGTGTGAACAAGGCTTAAATGTGACACTTAGGCGTATCCTTTGTTCATGTTGTTCAACACAAAAGATTATGTATCACACTTTGACTTAAGTATGTATGGACCCAGGTTTTGAATTCGTTTTCGTTGATGTGATTGTGAAATTGAATCGCCCTTAATTCAAATTCCAAATATAGAGTAGAGCATTTTTCAGTTGCTATCAATGCTGAATTCAGTCCGGAGTAGGCCTACCGTTGAGCCACCAATGCAAATGATATTTGTAGCATCCGGGGAAAGCATTCAGCTTTTTAAACTTTTTTGATTCACCTTGTCCTACGTAGTCCCAATCTCGCCATTGCAGCATAGGTATACCCCTCCAAGCATTAAAAACGCCTCTTCATTAAAAGATAACACTTTCGATTCCAAGTTTCTCCCATTCTGAAATTTTATGTTTTGTTAACATGTCAGAATACATACATGCATCCAGTATTGCTGTGCTATGCAATCACTCCGATTCTGTTAAGCGTATTGTAAAGTAACTGTTTTGTGCCTTTTAAATGTCCTTCGTGTTTTACATCAAACTTGCATGACATGTACATGTACATGTGAATATAAACTATGTTTGTATTATCTACATGTATTTTTGGTATTAGTATTACATGTACTATTTTCTGAACGAAATCAGTGTACAAATGTATCAGCTGATAGATAACATCAAAACTGAATAAAAACTTGTTTCAGAGGCAAAGCACGTCGTCGTTGGTTTTTAAAAAATTTACATGAGTACTTACAATGTAGCAATGTAGCACTGACCGAATACTATTATGATGTGCATTTGAGGCCCTTGGAATCAGGTCGTTTCCAACAAAGCATTTCAAGTCACTCCTACATTATAGACCTCCCGAGTGGTGTAACTGACTCTAGTTACATGAACTGCCTCAGAGGTCATGTCCCCGCACTGATTTTGGCTAAAATCTACATCCCTATCTTGCCCCCCCCCCCCTCACGCCTTGGTGTTAGACAAATTTCAGTGGCCACCAACGGAGTATTCACTGTATTTATTTACACTCTACAATACCCATTAAATGAGGACAAGTGTAACAGTAAAGACTCTCCGCTTCTGTTGATCAACGACGGATTAAAGCTGACCTATTTCCATTACCCCAGCACATAGATAATATCATAAAGACATGTCTTTATGATAATATATAGGAAGTCAACTTCCAAAATTTCGCAAATTTTCGACCCCAGGTTGGGGTCGAAAATTTGCGAAATTTTGGAAGTTGATTTCCTACATGTATATATTATCGTTTTGTGTGTCGACTTATGTGCTCTCTCTTTCTTTGGACCCCAGCACATAGAGTGACAAAAATAGAACGTCCAGGTCTTTCATCAAACACCTCTCTCAGACCACCATCACACCAGATACCACCTAGGTGTCGCTGTCATTCGAATGAAAGCCGTCCAGCTGGAAGGATGGCGAGTGCTCCGCAGGTCAGTACAAGTATATATATAATGCTGTAGGCATACATAGACAATAGGGTCAAGCCTAGGCCTATACAATGTATTGCATCATGCGTAATTGAAAGGGCGGATGACGAACCCGACTGAGCTAACCGGATCTAGAGTATTTGGGGTTCAATGAAGGACATCAGGCCCCGTATTCATCATACTTTGACTTAAGTACACGTTTATGAATACGGGTCCAGGCCTACAGAGTAGTAGGCTATCACATTTCGTGTCGTGCAGACGGGGTTATGTACTCAGGCGGGTGTTGGTCAATGGAGCAAAAATGGCGGAAGGGTTAGGAACTTTGTGAGAATGGTATGTAAATTGGATTTTATCTGCCCTTTCGGAGTTCACAAAGTGGTTCACGTTATGCAGGTAAGTTGGAATATTATCCGTTTTGACATTATCATGTTTATGTTTCGTGTATTCTGTTGTTAGGGAGTGTTGAGGGGCATTTTTCGGTATGCCTAGTTGGCAATTAGCTGCCTGTAGTTGGATCCACATGTATCATTGTCTAGGCCCGCCTAGGCTTGACCCTATATTGTACAGCAAAGTAGGCCTACAACATTGTATTTGTACTAACCTGCGGAGCACTCGCCATCCTTCCTGCTCGACGACTTTCATTCGAATGATAGCGACACCTAGGAGGTATTTGGGGAAACGGTGGTCTGAGAGAGGTAATTTTTGTCACTCTGTGTGCTAGGGTAATGGAAATACGGGTCAGCTTTAAGGAGAATAGAAACCAATCCCCAGATATTAGAATGCAAAAGTAGGAATATTTTGTTCCAAAAAAGACATTCTTAGCTGGAGACAGTCTTTCCTTTCACACAGGTATCTGCCAGCTTGTTCAGTATAGGGGAACATTCACAGATGGAGAACATTAAGAAACGTAACACCATAGTGGGATTTAGCCAACGTGGCTCGCCTCTCAACATCGAGGCTTGTTCTGTTCCCTTGTTTCACGGCAGATGTCGCTTAGTCTGGTAGCGTTCGGGGCTTTCCCATTTGGCTTTTCCATGTTTTCCTCTCTCTGACTCATGATCACTCGTCTAAATCAATACTGCAGTACACTTTACTTTCACTTGCCATGTACATGTAGAGATGTACGTGATGTAAAATTTAATCGGTATTATATTAAATCTCTGATGTTTGTGGAGCACACAGGTAGGCTATCATCGCGCTATCCCTTGGAACAACGAAAGGGATGATCGAAGGCCAACGTTTTCCTTCAGCATGATCGCCATGTAACCTAAACCATGTAAACAGACCGTACCTTCGTCAGGTGGCCCGAGCCGTGTCACTAGGGTAAAATCCCGGCGTAAAATGGATGTGTGTGTGTGGGGGGGGGGGGGTACGTACATTTTACCCTAATAGGCTATGTGACAAAGCTCGGGCCGCCTGTGGCACAGGGACTTTAGGCATGCATTGCAGGGGTGGTGGGTGTGTTACAGAGGTCCAATAACACACACCCGAGTAATGCCCCCGTATACTAGCGTATACCTTGATACATTAGTATACCGGGGCATTACTCGGGTAAGAAGGATCTGATGAACGTTAGATCTCGCTTCGGTTCTCTCTTAGAGGCTGTTGTTTCCTCCCTTTCAGAATATTCTACCATAGTTGACAACACGTCTAGGTCGAATTATGGCGCTCACAGTGGACCAGCAGAAGCACAATCTCATACAGTATGCTAATGAGCTCGGAAGTAAAGTCCCAGTTGATGAAGTTCTTCGACTGATGGGAACTAAGTTAAAGGACATAGACAGAGTGAGTAGGCCTATAGGCCTATAGGCCTACAATGTGTCCCACAAAGAACTGAACTACAATAATTGACAAAATGGCACTAAAAACGTTCCGTAAGGTGGCTCTGCGATGGTTAATACGGATGACTCCACTGGCAGCCTTCCACTGCAGGGCTTTGGTCTCGTTCCTCTTCATANTGGGGGGGGGGGCATTTGCCCCCCTCTCCCTATGCTAGCTACGGGCCTGTTACTCGGGTAGATGGATCCGAAGAACGTTAGATCTCGCTTCGGTTCTCTCTTAGAGGCTGTTGTTTCCTCCCTTTCAGAGTATTCTACCATAGTTGACAACACGTCTAGGTCGAATTATGGCGCTCACGGTGGACCAGCAGAGGGTCAATCTCATACAGTATGCTAATGAGCTCGGAAGTAAAGTCCCAGTTGATGAAGTTCTTCGACTGATGGGAACTAAGTTAAAGGACATAGACAGAGTGAGTAGGCCTATAGGCCTATAGGCCTACAATGTGTCCCACAAAGAACTGAACTACAATAATTGACAAAATGGCACTAAAAACGTTCCGTAAGGTGGCTCTGCGATGGTTAATACGGATGACTCCACTGGCAGCCTTCCACTGCAGGGCTTTGGTCTCGTTCCTCTTCATACACGCCACTGTGAGTGGATGAAGAGGAGCGAGGTAAAAACCCCTGCTGTGGGAGGATGCTTCACTGGCGAATTATCATATTCAAAGTCATCAATGCGGTAATTAGCCAAAAGCCGATAACCCGCTTTCAAAACTGGCGATTGATCACAGCGGTTAGATTTCGAGCTTAGATTAGGCCTACTTGGATTTTGCCATACAGTGCACGAGGCAGTGCTGTACAAATCTGAAGCATTTTTGCTAATCTTTATTCATAATGGCCATAATAGGCCTACGTTATTATGATGACACCCATTCATGCCATTGTGTCTCTGACTTGCATTCCTGTGATTCCCATTTCTTTCACAAGGAGGGGGGGGGGGGTGACCCGATTGACCATGTTGACGTATCTGAGCAGTGAACAAGCTGTTGAGACAATTTAATTTAGTCTTTTGACCTTCAGGATGAGGTCAGCAAGAAATTGAAGAACGAGAGTAACCACGCAGCAATGGATAAACTGATCTGGTTCCTGAAAAGACGCCTAAAGGCTCTGCCCGCGTTCCTTAATGCTCTTCGAGATAAAGATTTCAATGGTGACTTCGACGAGCTTGCTGATAATATTGAGGGCAAACCTCCTGGACGTCCAGTCACCGTCCCACAGCAGGAGTCTGCTGCAAGAGAGGTCCATGATGACGCCGACCGAGGCAACTTCCTCGACAACAAAAACAGGACCACGGGCCGTGGATTGGAAACTGCGTCGCACAACGAGCGCATTGAGGGCGAGGCGTGCGTAACTGGCCGCGAACAGGCTGGAAACATCCCATCTTCGCCGGGCCTAGCGGTAGGTGATGCAGGCCCCAGCAATGCTAAGGAGGCACATGAGGTGGTAAAAGCAGGTCAGCTGCTACTAACCAATTCTGACGGCAGTAGCGTGGACTTAAGTATCTTAAAAAAGAGAGGGGAGATACCGCCGATGCCGGAGGATCGTCCCCGCAGTCCGTGTATGCACTGTGATGGCCATGAGAGTAACTCATTTTATATTAAACACGTGCACATGAATCAGTAGATTAAGGTGTTGCAAAAACTGCATCGAGTTTATTGGTTTGAAGTATAATTTACCCTACTTCAACATGGGCAAAGTGCCAGGCCTGTGCAAAAGACACCATAAAGTGAAGACATGNTGTCAACGAGACACCAACTGCCGCCACTGGAAACCGCTGTGAGCAGACGTCTCGCCCCTATTATATATATATAAGTTTTTGTTTGAAATGGCCGCCGGTTTGGCAGGGATAGTATTGATGACCGGAAGTAGTCAAGCTGGACATGCGCAGGAGATTGGTCTCGTCGGTGTTGCACCTGCATCAAGGACATCATGCCGCGACATTTTGCTCTGTTTTTTAAAAACTAGACTGGTTACGTCTTTGCCCCTCCACTCCAGCGGGATACCCTCCGTTCCACATCTAAGACACGCACGTTCTACCACGCCAACTTCCGGCCCGACCACTGCGCATAACATACCTGTGCCACAGTCTTCAAGAAGGCGTTTCCAATTCCGCGGCCTCGATATTCGGGCTTGACGTAGATATCCTCCAGATAGATCATCCTTCCTTCCCAAGTCGAGTAGGCGAAGAAATATAAACAATAACCAACAACCAGGCGTTCTCCTGAAATCAAATCACGAAATCTCCGTATAGTATTGGCACAAAACATGTCAAATGTAGTCATTACAGTTATTCGACTTTAAATGACGTCTTACCATTTTCTTCTACTTCGGCGACGTGACTGTGAAAGTATCTGTCCTCCCCAAATCCATCGCGTCGAAGGACTGGAAGGAAACTCGACGATAGAGTTAATGTTGATAGGGGGCGACTCTATCAAACTTACCAACAGGAAAATGATTTGAGTTGATCGGATTTGGAAAGAAGTTTGTGAGCGGATGGTGTAGGCATGCACACAGGAAGGCTCCGTGGCCTCCAGAAAAGTATTAGCCTAAGATGAGCTCGTTGGCAGCCATCTTGCCAAGTTTAGGTCATCGCCATGGGGAATTCCCTCACAGGGGGACGGGAGAACCAATCATCTGTCACTGCGGAAGGAAATCCCCATGGTGATGACCTGATTTAGGCAAGATGGCTGCAATTTCCAGTCAAACCTGCATTAGAATCTTACCATCAGCGCCTATCTTCACCTGGTCAGGCATGTTCTCAAACACGGCAAGTTCCTGGAAACAATCGGGGAAATTTGATCAGATTTGTGAGAATAGCTTCAAAGGCCCACTGCATTCAATTGACAGTTGGCGCACTCCGGCGGAATAAGTAGGGAGTTTTCGCAAAGCCCCCGAAACGCCAACGTGAACGCCAAACCCATTGTTCGATGTCACGAAGAGAGCACCGAACAAAAGGACAGGCGTTCGCGTAGGCGTTTCGGGGGCTTTGCCGCAGTTTTTGGACGCGCAATCAACACGACTTTGTCGGGATTGATTTTGAAGTACATGTAACGCCATGGCCGTCGAGACGAGAGATTGGCCGTCGTAGGACGATAGTGCGCACCCTCGGAGCTGACCTTCGCAACGTGTATAGGCCCTACCCTAAAGGTTTAGTTTCGGTGAACTTACCATGACAAGTTTGGCGATGTCATCACAGTCGTTTGGAACGGACGGTCGAATATGAAAATCACTTCGGGAATTCGACATTTTTCGGCAGTGAAACCCTTGACTAACACCTCGCTTTTTCTGAGTTCACAATGATTGATCCTCCGCTACTAACGTACTCCGACCCGCACTCGTCGAATTTTAACATTGGCCCTGCACCTACAAGGAGAAATGCATTGTGAAAACCGAAATCTGCAGGCCCTAGCATAACACAGCCTAATGTTATCACACGAATGACATTGCCTATTGAATTATAAATGTAGGTCGAAAGCACAGATACAGTAAACTCGAGTTTAAACCACCGGTTCATTATGTTCATAAGCAGACCCAAAAGTAGGGTCAGTTTCACCCTAGGCCTTAAGCAACTATTCATTCCATCACGTGGTTGTGATCGTACAAGCAATTCCAGCCATTCAGCGTAGTAGTTTTTGTTTTATTCACTCCCATTTCGACTGTTGGTGTGCTTCACACACTTCCACCATGCATTTGACGAAGTTACACGCGTCTAAGCCAGGGTGTACCCTTTATGAATTGGCCCATAAAGTTCAAGTAGGCATACAGTGTCAAGAATAGTGTGCACTCTTTTCTGGCCCGTCGAATATACTCTAGTTTCGTTCAATCGGGTAGGCGGTCATCTGGGTGTTCAGTAAAGTAACCTTAAAAGAACGAAACTAGAATATTTGCTTTATACTCCCTGATAACGGAAGGATAAGATTGACTTCGAGGCGGAATATTGAATGTGACCCAGAGTGAGATGAAACTAATTTATTGTGTAACGGCTGTCATGTCGTATTGATTCGAACTTCACCACGTGTTTCCTGTGATTCCTTATATAGTAAAGTGCGCTCCCAAAATATGCCGCCCATGCGGTGTTGACGTCTTGGATTCGACGTTCGGCTTCGCAAGGAAGTTCCGAACTTTGAATTTATCAGAGTGTAATGGTTTGATTTTTTAGAATGACGAATGATTGTTTTGTTAAGCAATACGTGTATGATCTCTGTCAATACAATAGGCCTATTATTCCAGACCATTGCGACATCCATGTAGCCTACGTCATTTCACGAGCGAAATGTCAGGTTGTGTGACCTGCAACTTGGCTAAATTGGATTCGGAGAAATCGCTGACAGAACACCGAAACCAACGTCGAAACTGAAACTAGTCGCCGGTCGATGCTCTAGCTGTCACTTATAAACACTCAAACTGCTTGTGTGATAGCATTTGGATCCATATCTTTGGACGGTGGACGTAAATTAACGAACGGTGTGTGTGCGTGCGGATTTTCGAAAATCTTCCTCTGAGATCCGCGAGCAGACGGACCGTGCATTGAATTTTTCAAAGGCGCACCCGTGGTTGAACGGACACAAATGGAACTACACAGCCGCCCGCTGTATTTTTGCTCGTAATTCCTTTTTCCTTTTATTTTTTCGAAGTTCCTCTTTTTTCCTTCTCATGATTTATTACCATTTTTTCAAACGGCTTAAATGATAATTTAACCAGGATTTTCGGAAGGTGGCCTAGAAAATTTTCAAAAATGGAATGACAAGGCCCTACCCTACGAAAAATTCCCATGTGTTATTTCTTTTTTCACATGTGGGAATTATTTCACATATGTGAAAATAAGGCCATGTGTGAAATTTGCCGCTTTTTTCCCATGTGTGAAAAATTCACATATGGGATTTTTGTTGAAATCCCATATGTGAATCCTACATGTAAATCCAATATTGGTCATAATCTTATGCGTTTTCCAGGTATCTGAGGCACAAAAAAACATCACTCTGCCGCCCAAGGGCGGGGGAGGGGGGGGCTGCGCCCAAACTCCGCCACTCATAGGCCTATAACAAAGGAATTTTAGGCCTCTCATGAAAATTGTCAGCGACGCTTTTCAGCAGCAGTCGGAACCTGAAACATTATGACATGCATGTAGGCCTAAAGCCATGGCAAATTAAATACAATTGAAATTTAAGATATTTTGGTGATAAAATATCTAGATACAGAAACTATTTAAAACAAGGATTCAAAACTGCCAAAAAGTTTTACATCACCGGATATAGACCAATTGTTTTTATCTATTTTTATTTATCTCCCACCAACACAGACAGACGAAAGAAATCCCGGAAGGAGAATAATCGCCCCCGACAACATGTGAAAACTTGTTTGTATTCCCGGGTTTGTATTCCGCGCCCCATTGAGTCACGCGCCAGTGTGCGGGTGGCTAATCGACCGACTCAGCAGTTTTGGCGGGTGATTCCCGAAGCAAGCTCAGACTTGCCCGGCGGTTCGAAGGCCAAATTTAACGCTGACATCATTGTTTTGCTGACACAAAAGTATTCGTTCTGCTGACGTTCATCTGAAAGCATGTCAGAGGAGAGGATAGGCTAAACATGTATGCATTTTTCTCTATTTTCAATGCAACAACGGCTTAGGAACGTGAGGTCAACAGTTTGGTAATTATCATTTAATGCGGAATATCTAATATTATGACTGTTGTTGTCATCATGAGTCATCAGACCCCACAAAGGTAAGTATGTCGTTATTTTTCGACATATGAAAGTGCCACCCCCGCATTCCTCTGGGGGCTCCGCTCAGCTGATAGCTAAATATAGCCTTGACTAATAGATATTTTACCGGTAGCCCTACGACCACAGTAGGCCCTATCAGGTCACCTGGCCCGTGGCTTACTTCAATGGCAGGGTGAAAACCATCACGATAGGCTTAGTGGCAAAAGATTTCGTCATGGTTATATTCTGTAGCTAGACACAAAACCTAGGCCCTGGCCTTAAAAAGGCCTGAAAATGATGCGTGATTGATAGCTGGAATTTTGTTTTAAGGGTTATTGAAGGCTATACAGCTAGATCAGAATTAAGTTGCATCATTTCTGTTTGGCGGGGGATTCCCATGGGTATTCCCGATGATCCGGACTAAAATTTAGCATATTCAGCAGATTCATTCAGCTTCTGGCTCCAATCTCATTGTTGGATTCCATTTTGTGCCACTGAACGCATGAAGACAGACACTAGGCTATAAAATTTTAGAGGCACTAAATTCCAGGGGATACTGCTAGCTTGCCATCAGTGCGATGCGACTTTGAGGCCTGTTGCGCAACGTGCGCACTGGGATTCCCGGAGGCCTATAAAAATATCGATATTTCATATTAAAAGGTGTGCTTGGACAGTTATTTATTCTTTTCAAAATTATATGGTCTACATTTTTCATGCAGTAGGCATACAGTGCAGCCCACTGCAATTCAAAGGATCGGTAAGAACAATTATTCAGTGATGACCTTCTTCATGCGGCCGATTTGGACCTCCTGTCCAGACTTGCCCAGCAGAACGCCAGAATTACCGCTGATGTCATTGTTTTAGTTGGCAATTCAGCCTCCGAGGTAGTGGGCATACAAATTACTTGGGAAGACCTAATTAGCTCAATTCACAGGCATGGCAGTGGTGCATTTCTATATTTTCGAACGGTTTCGGAGGATTTTTAAAGTCAATTTTGACTTTGGCTGCATTGCAAGGGAACAGTGTTGATAGGCCTTGTTTTGACACTGATGGATTCGGTAGAAAATCCCAAGTTTGGTGACAGATGACGACCAAATTTGGGATTCTACCCATCTGTCCCTGTCACATCGTCATTAATAAACGGGCATACTGGAGTTGGCCGACACCCTGCATACATGAACCACCTGTATGTATCTCTTATCTATTTTTGATGTTATAAATTCAAATTCAAATTCAAATTCGGTTTATTGACATATTAACCATTATGGTTTACAGAGTGAAATTAATTAGTAGGCCACATACGATACATAGTAAAGATAAAAGTATAAGGAATATAAGGTGCGAATGAGTGTGCAATTTGGTGTGGTTATGTACACTTGTGGACTAGAATAGGCCTATACTGTATACATGTATATAGGCCTACAAGAGGAAATAAACGGTTCTCTCTCAAACCGAAAATTTGGAAAAAAATCGGAAATTGGACACGGATTTTGCCAGGATTCGGACAAATAGAATCCATTGACTGGAACTTCGGATTCTGTACCTTGTGTCCCTTGAGTAGCTTATTATGTCACTTGGCAGACTCGGTAGAAATTCCCAATTCTCATCCGATGATCGAAGGGACAAGAGTTGGGAGTTCTACCACTCGGCTGGTGACAGATTTCATCGTGGCCTGCACTTCAGAGGAGGAGACTGCCAACGGTCGACGGATGCTGAGATCCGCGAAATATTTCATTTACCGGTACATATTTGGATTCCCTCGATTTAAGAATTCCAGCACTTTAGCGACGCGCGACTTTCGCGTGCCAATTTGGACAATGCTTTATTTTTTTAATGGGCCCTCAATATTTATGTGCTGTGAACTTCAGGCACCCACTTAAGGTGCAATAGCCTCAGGGCCCTTTGGCAAGGGATGCAGGAATGCTAAAAATGGTCTTTCAGATTTATATGTACAAGTAGCCCCTCCTATTGCAGGCTTAGGCCACATAAAAAAATACTTGTTTAGCGTCCCCTACCGACCTGAAAAATGCCAAGACCCCTGAATTTTTTTTGTAATGCATTTTCCATTAAAAAAATTGCCTACTCTAAAATTTGAAAACTTAAAGGAGTTAGACGCCGAAGTTGTAAACAAGCTGGTTTGTTTACAAATATGGTCGGCAAACTAGTTTTATTCCTTCGTGCAGGTGGCAGCACCCGTGATCGTTAGACTGGTTCCCGGTCCGATGCAACTCGCTCACGATGTTCACGTCAGTACATATCACCGACAATAGGTGGCAGCACCGCAGGCGTCCGTGGATAGAGAACCAGTGAGTGAGTGTTTACAACTTCGGCGTCTAACTCCTTTAAACAAAAAATGTATTTGTTTTTGACCTTTTCAGCTAAAAGCTAATAAAAATACATGTAGAAATAAAAACCTCCCTCCCGACCATGAAAAACTAAAGTGCCCGGACGCTAAACAAGCATTTTTTTATCTGGCCTTATCATGAAGTAGGGCGGGCTGTCATAGGCCCACGAAGGCGGCTGGATCGATATTCGTCACCAGTCTGTCAGGCGCCCAGTTACGGGCCCTAGGCCTAATGCTCCATGGGGGAAGACCGTGACGGCGATCGAAATAATTGTCACTTGTGGACGGACACTGAAATGGACCCAGGCCCAGCAATACCAACTTCCAGTCCCAATTGTAAAAAAAACGGGATGGTATTGGTGTTGCCAGGCTTGTGTCTGACATGAGTCCAGACTTGAAAAAATCCGACTATTTTTCACCTAGGCCTACATGTACATGTAGCTGCCGACGTCGTCGGAGCTGGCATGGCTGGAGAATGAAGTAACACTGAACAATCATCCCAATTCATATTTCCCGCGCCCCCGTTTTCATCACCAGACGACGACGAAGTCGCAGTGTACATGGTGCAGATTGTCGTGGGCCGTACAGTGGCGCCGCGGGAGATACGGGAACCAGTCGAATCGTAGTGAGGCGGGAACCAGTCTACGCTCTGTGGTCACATGACACCAAAATGGCAGCGTCCATGGATGGGGCCACGATTTTTGCTGAGGCTCTGAAAGGGCAGGTAAATGCTAGATTTTTGTTTTCATTGTATTGAGGACACTTTCAGAAGTTGAAAAAATGTCTAGCCAAACTTCTTTGTGGGCGATGTATCATTGTGTTGATAATGAACTTAGGAACAGCCCCTCTCAGAGCTCACTCAGCCCGATCCATGCATCATCATCATGTGCATTTGGCCTGTGAGTGTGAGTGTGACTGTGCATGGCCGACAGATGTAGGTCAGTTCCTCCAGGACCAATTTTTTACATGTACATGTATTATGTAGGCCTGTGCTGTATGTACGTCATTGTTATAGCCCAGTTGACAATGCATACATGCATATAATATGATGACAATGATTTAATGATAAGCAAGGAAGGTGGTAGCTGCGTGACTGGGCCCCTACGCCGTACGGCCTAGCTACTACTGAAGTGAAGACCGGCACAGGCCTCAGCTACTTCTGCCACGATGTCAGGGTTTCTGCCAGAAGTATTTTTGAGGGTATGCAGTTCTTCAAAATCAGCAAAAAACCCCATGGAATTAAAAAAATGGCCCTTCTGTTCCTTTGAGGGTACCGGTACTCACAGCGTACCCTGCGTACCCTCAGCTCTGGCAGAAACACTGGATGTTGATTGACCTGAGTGATTCATGAAAGACACGTAGCCTTGACGCAAGGACCCTGAACGCCGCGTAGCGGCAAACGCGCGAAGCGCTACTAATCAATACCACGGGTCACTCACTCTCATTCCACCTCAGAGACGGGCTCAGGCGAAATGTGATAAATTTACCCAATATGCCGGCGTTACGCGGTGTGAAGGCGGATTTTGTTTATGGAGGGCCGGACAAGTGTATTTTGGAGTGTCCAAGTCGGGTAGACCGTTGAAAAGTGTTACGGATTATAACTTTGAGGCTGTTTTAGGTTGGGAGAATTTTATTGCAACGTCATCGGGTCAAAGGTTATTTATCACCGAACGTTTCCGAAGTTCGCCGGTGTATACTGCCATCATCATGATCGCCTCAACGAAGATTGCCCATGTTGCCAGACCTACCACATTGTACCACGAGGCGAGTGTTGCCCTATTGAGGTTTGTGCGTGTTACGCTTCGTAAGCTTCGTACTACACATGTGTCCTTTTATTCGACATGGCAAGGCAACGACAATGGATCATATTATTAGGGCAACGCATTGATATTATAGGTCCTCGGCCTGTTGTAATGTGCAGTTGACAGGGAGCTGTTAGCAGTCACCACAGTGAAGTGGCACACTGCACTGCGGCGTGGCAAAACGGCCATTTTAAATCCCTAAATACTTATACCACTGCCCACACCCGACAGCTGTCATCAGCTGACGGGTGTGGGCAGTGGTACTTCTGCCACTTTTCACCCACAGGAACCAACCAAAAACCATCCTTCCCACGTTCCTATCACTCTGGATATATATATATATATAGCCGAGGTCTTTTATAAAACTGGAGAATCTAGGCCGCGTCTATTGTTGGGGAACACTGAGCTACAGAAACACTCACAGATGTTACACCTGGAACGAAATGCCTTCTGTTCTGTTTAACTGAATAATTATTATGGTACCCGGGGTGAGCACATGGCCCTCTGGACTTTTTAGTGGGACTAAAACTTACTCTTTCAAAACCGAAGGGCGTCGAGTACATGTTCGGGATAGTTGGTATACCAGTGATAGAGGTTGCTATAGCAGCTCAAGCGGCAGGAGTGAAGTACATTGGCATGAGAAATGAGCAAGCAGCTTCGTATGCAGCATCAGCTATTGGATACTTGACAGGACGACCAGCAGTCTGTCTCTGTGTCTCTGGACCTGGCCTGGTCCATGCCTTGGCAGGAATGGCAAATGCAGCAGAAAATTGTTGGTGAGTTATTAAAGGTAGGCCTATAGTATGCAGTGTGAAACTTCTTAGTGGGTTGACCGTTCCATTCCAGAAGGTTCCACTCAGTTCTCTGTAGCCCACAAGCCATTCGCCAGCCAGAAGCCTACTGTCCAGAAGCCCTGTTTCTCACCCTCAGAAGTCCAGAAATCCATTGTTTTTGCATTTTGTGATTGTCGGAGTCAGAGAGTACTTGAGCAGTTCACTCGTATAAATACCAAAAGTAGATAACACACATAACTTGTATCATACGGGATTTCTTTATCTTAGGACTACTTTCTTTATCTGACCAAATTTGATCTCTCCTTTTTAGGCCTATGGTTGTGGTAGGTGGGAGCAGTGACCAAGATCTCGAAGGTTTGGGAGCATTCCAAGAATTCCCTCAGGTAATCGGTGTTACACTAGGACTTTCTTGAGATATTCGGCATCAAAGTCATTTTACCTCACTCAGCTGAATAAAAGGATTTTTGTCACCGTTAAACAACTGCGATTCTATTTATCAGTATGCTCAGTTTGACAGGATCTTGTGGAAGAAATAAAATTTGTGTGCGGTCCTGCAACATTTATGACATCAAGATGACATGCATGATGAAGTTTAACACCTCACATTGTGCCAACTGCTGTACCGTATTGAATTATCTTCTTGCTTCAAGGTTGAAAGTACAAGATTATTCAGTAAATATTCTGCCCGTCCTAGTTCCATTGAGAGAATTCCATTTTATGTTGAAAAGGTGAGCTATACTGAAGTACCGGTAGATTGGTCCGTCCAAAAATTGGTCAAGTTTAAATGTGTCATCCTGGTAGGGATGCCTAGTCCTTTTTGGAGATTCAAAAAATCATGAGTCTAATAAGGCGTAAGGTCAATGAATTAAAGTTTGATATCTGCAACTTATCACACACTCACAGATACTTCCTATGTATGGGTGTGCTTGAAACACCCATGATTCTGAACCTCCGTATGTGTACTGAACCGTATAAGTTGCAGATATCAAACTCACTAATATCAAGCAGTCTAAAATCATATGATGATAAATAATAAAATTTCCTTCACAGGCCGTGCGTCATAGTATCTATGGCAGACCGGGACCCACGTATTTGGATCTACCTGGTAACATGATTATGGGAAACGCTTTAGAATCTAACATTGAGTAAGTTTCGGCAGAATGTATCATCATTACATTGACACAGGAGTGCCCGGCAGTGTTTCCGCCAGAGGGGGGATGGGGGGATGAATCCCCTCCTCAAAAATTTCAAGGAGGGGATATCCCCCCTCAAGTTTGCAGACTAACCTTTTTCAAATATCACCATTTTCACTTCAGTAGTGTTTTTCTTTAATTTGTCACATTTCAAATGCAATTTTCATGCAGAAGGAAGACTAATTTTGCATTTTGGAGTGTAAAAAATGACTCTGGAGGCCATATTTAACCAAAAAAAAACCCGAAAAAATTTTGAAAAAATTTTTTTTGAAAAAAAAAATTTTTTGAATTTTTTTCTCCCCCCTCCTTGACAATCCTGGCGGAAACCCTGCCCGGAGAAAACCTACACTATCGAAGAGAGTTACCCTCTCTGTCACATGAAGAACGGGTCTGACTAGGAACACACTTGGAATGTACCTCAAATGCGCATTAAAGCTGACGTGAACGAACAAAAAGCCCCCATGCGACGAGCAAGAGAATTGCAAACGCCCTGCAAACGCCTCAAACGAAGGCTCAGAACATGATAGACCCCACGACGCCAGGAGGGCGCCACCTTATTTGCCTTCAGGCAACAGAGCTGTCAACATCTCCGGATACCTCTTACACTACTCAAAGAAAAAAAATGTCATTTAGGCGGGATTCGAACCGTCGACCTTCTGATTTGTAATCAACCACTCTATATCCACTCGGCCAACGAGCCAGCTGACAGTGACGTGATTTGTGTTTGTCATAGACGTAGGCCTTCGACTTACGTAATAATACCATACGAATAAGAGAAAAAATGAGAAGTCTTCCAACAAATTCGGTGGCCGAATGGGGAAGACGGTGGAACAGAGATAACAGGGCGCGGGTTCGATTCCCAGCTGGGTCAAACTTTTTTCTTTCAAAAAAAGTGTTCAGCAGGATCTCACCAGAGGATGTTGACATCCCGACAGCTCGAAGACAAATAAGGTGGCGCCCTCCTGGCGTCGTGGGGTATATCATGTTCTGAGCCTTCGTTTGAGGTGTTTGCCGGGCGTTTGCTTCTCTTGCTCGTCGCATGGGGGCTTTTTGTTCGTTCACGTCAGCTTTAACCCTTTTCTTTCCTGGTAGATTAGTACAAACCAATGTTGTAATTTCACAAAGTGGATTGGTCATGTACATGTATTGAGTTCATTCATCCGTTCTGGTTCAGGTCCATACCAAGGTGTCCAGATCCACCTCTCTGTCAAGCTTCTCCCGAGTCCATTAAGGAAGCTACCAAGGTTTTGATGAATGCTCAGAGACCACTGGTCATCATTGGAAAAGGTAGGACATGTAAGAGGATTGTAAAAAAAATAGCAAGGCAATAAGAAAGAGTGCGTTTCCTGTCGTGGACATCGACATGGTCCTATCAATTTGTTTTGATCAATCCTATTATGATTTCTATTCCGAACACATAACGAAATAGTATATTTTTTCCTTGCAGGTGCTGCATATGCCAGGGCAGAATCTGTCATACAAGACTTCCTCACATCAACATCTTTGCCATTCTTGCCAACACCTATGGGTAAAGGTGTGATGCCAGATGACAGTGAACTTTGTGTGGGACCTGCACGATCAAAGTAGACTATCAGTTTCTATTCAGCATTTGCCCCTTCTAGCGGTTGATCTTTCCTCTGGTATTCGGATTGGTCCTCTTCAGACTAGCAGGCTTGACAATTCGCTTTTCGTTTCTGGTGTTGTATTGTATTGTGTTTTTCCATCAGCAACGACGCAAAAACATATTGGCCCTGGGGTGTTTGGAACAGGCCATCTCAAGATACTGATGTTCTCAGTTGGATGGGGTCTTTTACATGTTTTACTTGCCTTGCAAAGGTACAAGGTACAAGGCATTACGGCTACTATCCCATGCGACGATGAAGAGCCAGGGATGATTGATCTCATTTGGCCCAGATTGGATTCAAACCCTGGACCTGCTACAGGACTTGCTAAGCGGACGTGATAACCACCAGGCTACCAGGGGTCCTCTCTGATATGAGTATTACATGGAGTTGCTCCCAAAACTTGCCTCCTGTTGACGTCCTTCCACTCTTTGCAGAGATGTTGAAGTTGCCATGAAAACTTCTGAATTCATGATATTTCAGGGCTTTGAAAGAAGCCGATGTCATTCTTTTGGTTGGTGCTAGGTTGAACTGGATGCTTCATTTTGGTAGACCACCACGCTTCAGTGCCGATGTGAAAATTATTCAGGTAATTGGGATCCAATTCGATTTTGATTTCCTGGCTTTACAAAAGACTTTGAATCAGTTTTGTTGCTCAGATATGTCGAAGGTATAAAACGAAACTGAAATTTCTTTGGTCAGTAGTAAGGAGGTCTTTGTATTGTCCCCTGTGGTGTTTCTCTACAGATCGATATCCATCCAGAAGAGTTTGGAAACGGCACATCATCCTGCGTACGGCTGCACGGCCACATCCATAGTGTCGTCAAACAAGTGAGTGTATGAAATGTCGTGGGATCATGATCTGTGCACATGAAACTGGGGGGTTCTGTTCAGTAAAAACACAATGTAAACGAAGCCATATTTTCAAAATTCAGAATAGGCATTCAGTAAAACCACAATGTAAACAGTCATATTTTCAAAAATCAGGGTGGGCATTCATAAAAACACAATGTAAACGATGCCATATTGGGCATTCTGTAAAAAACACAATATTATGAAATCATTAATTTCGAAATTTAGGGTGGGTATTCCTGGAAAATACTAAGCACAACCAGGATGTTCAATAGCATATTTCCTTTAACTTGTAAATACAATAGTGATGGTAATTGAAGTGTATTACGCGGATGTTTTTTCCATCCAGCTTAATGATGAGTTTGTAAGATTGTCTGGAAGTTGGAAGGTCAACCGGAATGGTCCATGGTGGTCAAGTCTCGGACAAAAGATCAAACATAATACAGAGGTTACTAGAGTAAGTTGATTTAGTAGTTTTATCTACATGAGGGAGAATACATGTACATCCCTTGATATTTTGTAAAACAAGGATTGGGTGGATTTCATGACTGTTTCGGCCAAACTGGATGACCCCATTTGTTAATATCTTTAACATTCAATTTCAGAGTCTAGTCAAGAATGAATCAAGACTGCTCACATATTATCATGTTTTTGATGAGGTAAAGCAAGAAAAGGCATATTTTTCAACAGTAAAAAAGTCTGTTTAAGTTTGAACTACATGTATATTTTTATTGGGGTAATGTTTGCTTTAAACTTTTACACTTTTGAATTTGTGACAACAAGTATCGCAAAAGTAGAAAAAACAACAAAAAACCCCGGTATGTTGTGCACAGGGCTGGTTCAGAATCGCAACTGGCTGTTCACTACATTGGCTTGGCATCTCCCACTCCAAATCTACACCGGTAACCTCATGTTTTTGGAGATGAAAAGTAATTTGGAGCATTCGTCTTATGAAGCCTATTTTACATCAGTAAGTGCATGTATTCTAAGTGGAGGAAGTACATGTACATGTACTTCTCAAGTTTAGTGGGTAATATCATTTTTGTGGATAGGGTTGTTGTTTCAGAATAACTGACATCTGCCTGAATTTCGATGACTTATTTTATCACTATCTTCAGATCCAAAGGGCGCTCCCTAAGGACTGCATGATTATAAACGAAGGTGCTAACACAATGGACATTGGTCGTACAATGCTACCTAATAACCTTCCTCGCCACAGACTGGATGCTGGTACATTCGGTACAATGGGTGTTGGACTTGGTTTTGCCATAGCTGCTGCCATCTATTGTAGAGATTATGCCCCTGATAAACGTGTTGTTTGCATCCAAGGTGACAGTGCTTTTGGATTTTCTGGAATGGAGTTGGAGGTGGTGACGAGGTACACATTAATTTGTTTGCAGGAATAATTTCAATTATAGGCACCAATTTTAGCAGGGCATTGGTCTGCTGCACATGAAGTTGCATGTACCGGTGCATATTGTACGTATAATACGGTATCCAACTTAGTGCAATGTAACCTTGTCTCACATCGTTTTATTTTCAAGGTACAAACTATAGCAACAAATGACGTCAAAATCGCTAGAAATAGCGACGGTCGCTTGAAATAGCATACAGTCGCTAGATCATGACTTGGTCCCGAACCTGATCACATGTTGTTGTTACTGGTAAGCGCTATCCAGTGTACGGTGTAGGCTGTATGCATTGCACCATGCACATGATGCATGCGATGTGCACTGTCAGCTGGCATCATGGCTGGTCAGTCATCTGATGTCAGTGTCATTCGGCAGGCATGGCAGGGACATGGATGGGTCAAGTGTGGCAGGCCTGTAGGCTGATAGGCCTAGGCCTATAAGGGTCAGACGATTCAGACTTCTGTGTATTTTTTTTCTGGACTGGGCCTGGCTGGGGTCAGCCCTCTCTCAGCATGCTCAGAGTCAGAATGAGAAGACGAGAAGTCAGGAGTCAACCATGATGGTCAGTTCACAACATTGGGTGAATCGTCGTGCGTTGCACTGACTCCTGCTGTTTTGTATTGTGCTTCAGACTAGGCATGCTAGGCCTACACACTTTGTGCGTATTCGGGTCACTGAGCATGCTGAGAGCCCTGATTATTCGTGTACAAACACTCGGTGCACTTTCCATGACTCCTCACTTGGCCCGCTATAATAGTAGGCCTAGCCTAGGCCTTTAGCATGTATAGGCCTACCACTTGAGCTGGGACATGAAATGATGGAAGAGGCCTAGGCCTAGGCCTATCGGTAAGCATGCTAAGATTATGATGAGATGGTGGTGGACTGACATTCATCAGGCATGAGTCGTCACAGTAGTAGGCCTAATGTTGGCCTGTAATTACCATAGAACCACAAAGGCCTGTAGGCTGATAGGCCTAGGCCTATAAGGGTCAGACGAGTCAGACTTCTGTGTATTTTTTTTCTGGACTGGGCCTGGCTGGGGTCAGAAGACGAGAAGTCAGGAGTCAACCATGGTCAGTTCACAACATTGGGTGAATCATCGTGCGTTGCACTGACTCCTGCTATTTTGTATTGTTCTTCAGAATAGGCATGCTACCGTAGGCCTACACACTTTGTGCATATTCGGGTCACTGAGCATGCTGAGAGCCCTGATTATTCGTGTACAAACACTCGGTTAGCACTTTCCATGACTCCTCACTTGGCCCGCTATAATAGGCCTAGCCTAGGCCTTTAGCATGTATAGGCCTAGGCCTACCACTTGAGCTGGGACATGAAATGATGGAAGGGGCCTAGGCCTAGGCCTATCGGTAAGCATGCTAAGATATGAGATGGTGGTGGACTGACATTCATCAGGCATGAGTCGTCACAGTAGTAGGCCTAATGTTGGCCTGTAATTACCATAGAACCACATCATTGACATATTAGAAATTAGGCCCAGGCCTAGCATTATCCTGCACAGAGGTTGGGTGAATCCCCTTGGGAAATCCCTAGGCCTAATGCCTAACTGTTTCGTTCCGCAGTACTGTTAGGCCTACATGGATTCCCAGATTCGAAACAGCGGCTGGGTGACTGAGACTATGCTCACCGATTGTCACCCATCTGTCTATATTGTGCAGTTTTAACACAGTTGTTGTTGTTCTGCCTGATACATTCACCCATGTCAGCAACATGCTCAATCGACCATTTCATCATACATGTATTTACATTTCTTTCTTTGCAGAGAGAATCTGATTGAGGAGAAATCTATGAAGGTAAGTTATTGGCAACAACTAAGGTGAAAACAGTGTTCATCTGCTGACAACCAATATTAATCAAGTATTGGCTAATTTAATTAGCATTATTTTAATCAGCAAGACAGATAGAGTGTAGTAGGCTTACAGCAGAATCAGCATCAAGTGTGTTCAAGATTAACAAGTTCAACTGTATGATAGAGCAAGGAGCAAGTGCAGGTGTATACAAGGTGTGATCATATTATCATCAGGTGCATCGCAATCAGGTGTATTGCAGTCAGGTGTGTTTTGAACAGTCAGGTGTTTTGTCATCAGGTGTATTGGTAAACAACAGGTGTATAGAACAGTTATATATCAGGAGTATTATTGTGAAGAGGTCAACAATATTCAACAGAGTACCTACTCTGATGAAGATATCAGCTGTAACACAAGAGTAAGCATAGAAAACTGGTACTTTCACACCTTGTACTAGCAAATACAGAGGCATAAAATCAGACACGTTTGAAGTACCATTCATTATGGGGATCTCGTTAGCACAATACCGCATGCGCATTGGGGTTCACAACCTCAATATACTAATATGCAGAGTCGAGAATGCAGTGTCTCACTTGATGTGATATTCTTTCAGAGCATACTCCAAACCAATAATCCCATAACACCCAGTACCAAGATTGCTGGCCTGCCCTTCAATAACCAAGAACATAATTAGAATTCATACGTGTGACCACAACCGCAAAAAACCTGCGCATTTTATGTACTGTAACCACAGCTATAAACTACTGACTAGATCTGAATTAATGCATTTCCCATTTAACTGCATTACCATAACTACCACCAATTCAATTTACTGCCAAATCTCCTACCTTTTGCAAAACGTCATTTATCTTATCATTATTGCTCAGTTATTGATTCATTTGAATTAATGAAGCATTCCTACACTCTTTCAGAAATCAAACAAACCAGTGGCACCAGTCAACATCACCTTCATCGCAGTCGAAGAAATAACAACAAGAGTGGCCACTTTCTTAGATGAAATGCTCACTGCTGTCACGGTACCAACATCAATGATGAACGACCACATTCTGCATCTTCAGAATCCTACTCCATCTGAATTTGAAGAGGCAATCCTGCTACTCCTGCCGCTGAGCCTAACTGACATTCGTCTTGGCACAACTATTACGAGCATTACTGACGACAGTGACACTCCAATGGAAAACTAACCATGACGTCTCCTCAAACAAGGCTTCATGTATCAAGAGCCTGATACCTTCTGCATAATATGTAATACATGATGTTCCACTATGTAGGCCCACTTACCAAATTTTTGCATTTATATGATTCTTACATAATACACAGTGCCACCGAAAAAGGTAACAGTTTGGCAAAGCATGCCAACTTCCTTTTTTCTCATTTTCGTGGCAAAAGTAATTTCACGTATGTGTAGTACATGGTAATACTGGGTCATGTTATCAAGTATACTCACCAAATCTTATCATTTACATGATTCTTAGTTTGCAAAGCATGCCAACTTCGTTTTCTCATATTCATGGCACGGGTAATTTCATGTGTTCATATGTTGCACATGACATGTTATCAGGTATATTATTTACCAAACCTCACTTGCATTTATTTGATTTTTACATACATGTAGGATATCACAGGAAAAAAGGCAACATTTTGGCAAAGCATGTCAAACACTTTCATCCTCGCATCACTTGGGTTCACGCGTATGAATACTCAACATGCATTCCGCACAAGATTCTTGCCTCCACTCAATGAAGAGCAACACTTTAGATCAGTTGTGCAGTGAGTCCTCCTCCAGTCCAACATATCCAAATACGGTTCACTTCAACTGGATCGAAATGTTTGTGGTATAAATGCAGCTATAAATACAATCATCAACCGAGAATTAACTGGGTCTATCAGCATTTTCTCCTTGACCCTCCATTCGTCAGCTTATAAGGAACTCATACACAGGGAATTTGGGACTTGGGTTAAGCTAACAATGCAATTACGCCATGTTAATTCTCGGTTGACAACATGTACTCTGCTGATTGCAGCTAAAATTTGTGAACATGATTATTTTTAATCAGTGTATCTAAATTAATCTAATCACTTGCTGGTCAAGACAATCAAGATATACAATAAATATTTTATTTTCATACATCCTCGTCTTCATCATTAACAAGCAATACATGACAACATGCATCCCAATTTGGTTCCTCCATACTGGCAAAGGCCATTCCCCTGCATGTTACAAGCTTATACATCGGTACCAGTATATTATAGAGCAACCAAATGACGCTGCCATATATATTCAGGTGATTCCTAAGTCACAGCGAAGCTACCAGGCCGCCAGGCCTCTAGTTGTTTTCATTGTATTGAGGACACTTTCAGAAGTTGAAAAAATGTCCAGCCAAACTTCTTTGTGGGCGATGTATCATTGTGTTGATAATGAACTTGTAGGAACAGCCCCTCGGCCTCAGCATGCTCTCAGTCAGAGCACACTCACTCAGTCAGCCCGATCGCGATCCATGCATCATCATGTGCATTTGGCCTGTGACTGTGCATGGCCGACAGATGTAGGTCAGTTCCTCCAGAACCAATTTAATGTATTATGTAGGCCTGTATGTACGTCATTGTTATAGCCCAGTTGACAATGCATATAATATGATGACAATGATTTAATGATATAAGATTTAGATAAGCAAGGAAGGTGGTAGGTGCGTGACTGGGCCCCTGCCTAGCTACTTACTACTGAAGTGAAGACCTTCACAGGCCTCATACTTCTGCCACGATGTCGGGGTTTCTGCCAGAAGTATTTTTGAGGGTATGCAATTCTTCAAAATCAGCCCGACCGTCGGGCACCCAAATTCGCATTACATCAGTCCGTGCACGACAGTCGTGTGCCCTGTACGATTTTCTTCATTGAGTACCCGACCGTCGTGGACGCAGTATCAATTTTCTTCACTGCGTACACGACGGTCGGGTAAATAACACCGGCCATTAAAAAAATGGCCCTTCTGTTCCTTTGAGAGTACTCACAGCGTACCCTGCGTACCCTCAGCTCTGGCAGAAACACTGGATGTTGATTGACCTGAGTGATTTATGAAAGGCACGTAGCCTTGACATATATATATAGCCGAGGTCTTTTTATAAAACTGGAGAATCTAGGCTGCGTCTATTGTTGGGGAACACTGAGCTACAGAAACACTCACAGATGTTACACCTGGAACGAAATGCCTTCTGTTCTGTTTAACTGAATAATTATATTATGGTACCCGGGGTGAGCACATGGCCCTCTGGACTTTTTAGTGGGACTAAAACTTACTCTTTCAAAACCGAAGGGCGTCGAGTACATGTTCGGGATAGTTGGTATACCAGTGATAGAGGTTGCTATAGCAGCTCAAGCGGCAGGAGTGAAGTACATTGGCATGAGAAATGAGCAAGCAGCTTCGTATGCAGCATCAGCTATTGGATACTTGACAGGACGACCAGCAGTCTGTCTCTGTGTCTCTGGACCTGGCCTGGTCCATGCCTTGGCAGGAATGGCAAATGCAGCAGAAAATTGTTGGTGAGTTATTAAAGGTATACTCTGGTTTCGTGTTTTTAACACACCGGTCAGATATGCAAGGCGGGCACTGAACGCGCCGCCCCCGCAATAGGTACACAAAGGGTCTTTCAGTTCATTCACCATGGATGACCAATCGCTGGGCCGCACGGTGTCTGCACCGCTCGAGACGTCTAGGCCTTTTCGGGCTATCTAGTCCACGTGGTCAATTTCTTTCAAATCTTACTGACGGCCGAACGCCGCAAGGATAAATACCAAACCACACGTCATTCACAGTCTGATCAGTTACAACATGCGGTCAACTAAATTCAATCCTCCCCGCCCTATCTCCGCCTTGGCCTTTTACTCCAAGAGGCCTATTGTCATACTCAATGCGTATTACGATGGAGGCGGCCTCACCACCTTGTAATGAAGGTGTGTTAAAAACACGAAACTAGAGTATGTATGCAGTGTGAAACTTTAGTGGGTGACCGTTCCATTCCAGAAAGTTTCACTCAGTTCGTCTGTCATGTCTGTAGCCCACGAGCCATTCACAAGCCAGAAGCCTACTGTCCAGAAGCCCTGTTTCTCACCCTCAGAAGTCCAGAAATCCATTGTTTCTACATTTGTGATTGTCGGAGTCAGAGAGTACTTGAGTAGTTTACTCATATAAATACCATTTGTTTATTATCATTTTGTGTGTCAATTTTGTGCTTTTCTGTACCTTGGATCATATAAATACCAAAAGTAGATAATACACATAACTTGTATCATACGGGATTTCTTTATCTTAGGACTACTTTCTTTATCTGACCAAATTTGATCACTCCTTTTAGGCCTATGGTTGTGGTAGGTGGGAGCAGTGACCAAGATCTCGAAGGTTTGGGAGCATTCCAAGAATTCCCTCAGGTAATCAGTGTTATAACACTGGGGCCCGTATGCACCAAGGTGGTTTAAAATTTGGCTTAAACCTAGATTTACTAATCATGGATTAAGCGTGGATTAAATCATCCGAACTTGAACCTGCACCAACCTAGTTAAACCACAGATTAAGTTGTCCATGGTTCATCCATGGTTGAACCAATTTCATAACATAAATAGCTATTACCAATGGATTAGGTCACACTCTGTGGACACGATGTCATTGTAATATGCTGTGGCAAAAATGAATTAATCCAAGTTTAAACCCACCCCTCTACCGAGCAATTGCTTGGGNATTATTCAGTAAATATTCTGCCCGTCCTAGTTCCATTGAGAGAATTCCATTTTATGTTGAAAAGGTGAGCTATACTGAAGTACCGGTAGATTAGTCCGTCCAAAAATTGGTCAAGTTTAAATGTGTCATCCTGGTAGGGATGCCTAGTCCTTTTTGGAGATTCAAAAAATCATGAGTCTAATAAGGCGTAAGGTCAATGAATTAAAGTTTGATATCTGCAACTTATCACACACTCACAGACACTTCCTATGTATGGGTGTGCTTGAAACACCCATGATACTGAACCTCCGTATGTGTACTGAACCGTATAAGTTGCAGATATCAAACTCACTAATATCAAGCAGTCTAAAATCATATGATGATAAATAATAAAATTTCCTTCACAGGCCGTGCGTCATAGTATCTACGGCAGACCGGGACCCACGTATTTGGATCTACCTGGTAACATGATTATGGGAAACGCTTTAGAATCTAACATTGAGTAAGTTTCGGCAGAATGTATCATCATTACATTGACACAGGAGTGCCTGGAGAAAACCTACATTATCGAAGAGAGTCACCCTCTCTGTCACATGAAGAATGGGTCTGACTATTCATTTTGGTTTTCGAAGCCACCGCTAGGGCTAGAAGGCTTCGGCTCTGGCTGCCATTTTGTTGCTGACGTCACTGTAACGGTCCATCTTCTGGTAAAATTTCATTCTCCTCCGGTCTACAAAACGGCGATTATTTTGACTTTTTGTTACAGATCTGCAACACATACCAACTTTCTCATCAACAGAAACTTCCTCGGTGTTGCCATTTCGCACGATTCGGCATGTTCAATCACATTAGCACCCACGTGGTTACCGGCATTCCATTCTAAAAATAACCCGGGATGTCAACATAACGGTATCTGCGCATGCGCCCTGAGATCGCGACAAATTTTTGTCGCGAAAATGGCAGCCAGAGCCGAAGCCTTCTAGCCCTAGCGGTGGCTTCGGGAACCAAAATGTCTGACTAGTAACACACTTGGAATGTACCTCAAATGCGCATTAACCCTTTTCTTTCCTGGTAGATTAGTACAAACCTGTTGTAATTTCACAAAGTGGATTGGTCATGTGCATGTATTGAGTTCATTCATCCGTTCTGGTTCAGGTCCATACCAAGGTGTCCAGATCCACCTCTCTGTCAAGCTTCTCCCGAGTCCATTAAGGAAGCTACCAAGGTTTTGATGAATGCTCAGAGACCACTGGTCATCATTGGAAAAGGTAGGACATGTAAGAGGATTGTAAAAAAAATAGCAAGGCAATAAAGCTGCGTTCACACTAGCAGTTTAATCCGGACTTAAACCGTACTAACGCCTTGATTCGGAATAAGAGGTCACACTAGAAACCCTTTAGTTCGGATTAGATCCGCACTAACAAGTACGGTTGTTAATCCGTGCTAGCTAGTGCGCACCAACTAATCCGCAATAACTTTGTAGTCTGAACAGTTTAATCCGAATCAACGAAGTTTGGTCAGTGGTTACCTGTTTGCCCTTTAGTTAATATTGCTGTTCATAGACGGCGCAGTTTAGTTCGGATTTGTGGTCTGAATCGGATTGTAACGCTAGTGTGAACTGACGGTTTTTAATGCGCACTGACTAAAGCAAGGTTCATTGGCACACGGATCCGATCCGTTTCCAGTCCGTTTGCCCCTAGCTTTCCGGATACGACAACGCTGAAGTCCATTTGATAGATTTTTCACGGACATGAACCGGACCAATTCCGTGTGCCAATGAACCTTGCTTAAACCGAATTCCGGAATGCGGACTTCGGAGTTCGGTTTAAATCCGTATTGTGTGTGAACGTAGCATAAGAAAGAGTGCGTTTCCTGTCGTGGACATCGACATGGTCCTATCAATTTATTTTGGTCAATCCTATTATGATTTCTATTCCGAACACATAACGAAATAGTATATTTTTTCCTTGCAGGTGCTGCACATGCCAGGGCAGAATCTGCCATACAAGACTTTCTCACATCAACATCTTTGCCATTCTTGCCAACACCTATGGGTAAAGGTGTGATGCCAGATGACAGTGAACTTTGTGTGGGACCTGCACGATCAAAGTAGACTATCAGTTTCTATTCAGCATTTGCCCCTTCTAGCGGTTGATCTTTCCTCTGGTATTCGGATTGGTCCTCTTCAGACTAGCAGGCTTGACAATTCGCTTTTCGTTTCTGGTGTTGTATTGTATTGTGTTTTTCCATCAGCACCGAAGCAAAAACATATTGGCCCTGGGGTGTTTGGAAGAGGCAATCTCAAGATACTGAATCTCAGTTGGATGGGGTCTTTTACATGTTTTACTTGCCTTGCAAAGGGACAAGGTACAAGGCATTACGGCTACTATCCCATGCGACGATGAAGAGCCAGGGATGATTGATCTCATTTGGCCCAGATTGGATTCAAACCCTGGACCTGCTACATGACTTGCTAAGCGGACGTGATAACCACCAGGCACCAGGGGTCCTCTCTGACGTGAGCATTATAGGGAGTTGCTCCCAAAACTTGCCTCCTGTTGACGTCCTTCCCCTCTTTGCAGAGATGTTGAAGTTGCTATGAAAACTTCTGAATTCATGATATTTCAGGGCTTTGAAAGAAGCCGATGTCATTCTTTTGGTTGGTGCTAGGTTGAACTGGATGCTTCATTTTGGTAGACCACCACGCTTCAGTGCCGATGTGAAAATTATTCAGGTAATTGGGATCCAATTCGATTTTGATTTCCTGGCTTTACAAAAGACTTTGAATCAGTTTTGTTGCTCAGAAAAATTTCTTTGGTCAGTAGTAAGGAGGTCTTTGTATTGTCCCCTATGGTCTTTCTCTACAGATCGACATCCATCCAGAAGAGTTTGGAAACGGCGCATCATCCTGCGTACGGCTGCACGGCCACATCCATAGTGTCGTCAAACAAGTGAGTGTATGAAATGTCGTGGGATCATGATCTGTGCACATGAAGCTGTGGGGTTCTGTACTGTTTTTTTCTTCAAAAAAGTAAGATGTGCATTTCCCCGAAATACAGTGAATGATGTTATTTTTCAAAATTTAGGCATTTCTGAAAAATAAAAGTACATGTACAGGGCTTGTATAAATGATGTAGCTTTTGTGAAAAATCAGGATGGGCATTCTGTAAAACAGAACTTAAACGAAGTCATATTTTCAAAAACCAGCAAGGGTGGCATTCAGTAGGGTGGGTATTCAGTAAAAACACAATGTAAACGAAGCCATATTTTCAAAACTCAGAGTAGGAATTCAGTAAAACCACAATGAAAACAGTCATACATGTACTTTTAAAAATCAGGGTGGGCATTTACTAAAAACACTATGTAAACGATGCCATATTTTCAAAATTTATGGTGGGCATTCATAAAAACACAATGTAAACGATGCCACATTGGGCATTCTGTGAAAAACACAAAATATGAAATCTTAAACTTCATAATTTAGGGTGGGTATTCCTGGAAAATACTAAGCACAACCAGGATGTTCAATAGCATATTTCCTTTAACTTGTAAACACAATAGTGATGGTAATTGAAGTGTATTACGCGGATGTTTTTTTCCATCCAGCTTAATGATGAGTTTGTAAGATTGTCTGGAAGTTGGAAGGTCAACCGGAATGGTCCATGGTGGTCAAGTCTCGGACAAAAGATCAGACATAACAGAGAGGTTACTACAGTAAGTTGATTTAGAAGTTTTATCTACATGAGAGAGAATACATCCTTTGATATTTTGTAAGACAAGGATTGCGTGGATTTCATGACTGTTTCGGCCAAACTGGATGACCCCATTTGTAACATCTTTAACATTCAATTTCAGAGTCTAGTCAAGAAAGAATCAAGACTGCTCACATATTATCATGTTTTTGATGAGGTAAAGCAAGAAAAGGCATATTTTTCAACAGTACAAAAATCTGTTTAAGTTTGCACTACATGTATATTTTTATTGGGGAAATGTTTGCTTTAAACTTCTACACTTTTGTATTTGTGATAACAAGTACTACATGTAGGGCCGTATTCTAGAAGCTTCCTTAAGTGTAAGGTCGACCTTAATCTTTTGTATTCTACCCTGCAAACAATAGCTAAAGGTCGACCTTAAACTTAAGGAAGCTTCTAGAATACGGCCCGTAGTATCACAAAAGTCGAAAAAACAAAAACAAACCCGGCATGTTGTGCACAGGGCTGGTTCTGAATCGCAACTGGCTGTTCACTACATTGGCTTGGCATCTCCCACTCCAAATCTACACCGGTAACCTCATGTTTTTGGAGATGAAAAGTAATTTGCAGCATTCGTCTTATGAAGCCTATTTTACATCAGTATTAAAGTGCATGTATTGTAAGTAGAGGAAGTACATGTATTTCTCAAGTTTAGTGGGTAATATCATTCCTGTGGATAGGGTTGTTGTTTCAGAATAACTGACATCTTCCTGAATTTCGATGACCTATTTTTATCACTATCTTCAGATCCAAAGGGCGCTCCCTAAGGACTGCATGATTATAAACGAAGGTGCTAACACAATGGACATTGGTCGTACAATGCTACCTAATAACCTACCTCGCCACAGACTGGATGCTGGTACATTCGGTACAATGGGTGTTGGACTTGGTTTTGCCATAGCTGCTGCCATCTATTGTAGAGATTATGCCCCTGATAAACGTGCTGTTTGCATCCAAGGTGACAGTGCTTTTGGATTTTCTGGGATGGAGTTGGAGGTGGTGACGAGGTACACATTAATTTGTTTGCAGGATAATTTCAATTATAGGCACCAATTTTAGCAGTGCAGAAGGGCATTGGTCTGCTGCACATGAAGTTGCATGTACATGTACCGGTGCATATTGTACGTATAATACGGTATCCAACTTAGTGCAATGTAACCTTGTCTCACATCGTTTTATTTTCAAGGTACAAACTGCCGATTCTGTTCATAATTGTGAATAACAATGGTATTTATGGTGGGCTTGATGAAGAAACATACAGTACGATGACAGAAGATAATGACCCAACTGTATCGTAAGTTTGTTGTACCGGGTTTTGGATCATGTAGGGGCCTACATGTATATACTAAGTAGTCTGTGAACACCAGCACGTTTTCACTCATTGCTGTACTTGCTGTGTACTGGATAAGTGAAGTGCATCAGTGTAAAATCACGTCTGTCGTATTCGTCCAGGATTTTCTTTATTCTGTAATATCGGACATGCAAATGGCTGGGAATCTTCAAAATAATTAACAACCCTAATACATGTATCATTGATTGGAAACTGAAAAGATCATTCAGATTTTGGCCTTCATGTTTGAGACAACGTCCTGGAAAAAGGCCGCTGCTTCCTCATCAGCTGAAGCTACAATGCAATGTACACGCTTTTGCATTGTCATGTTCACTTTCCATTTATCAAGGGTTCCTCCAATGTTTCTAACACCGAACACGAAATATGAGAAGATGATGGAAGCGTTTGGTGGTAGAGGATATTTTGTCCAAACAAAGGTAGAACTAAAGAGGGCGTTAGGTGATGCCCTGAAGAAGGACGCTGGTGCTGCATTGATTAATGTGATGATTGACCCTTCTGCACAGCGGAAATCACAGGTATGGCATCCTGAGTCATCTGATTCTGACATAAAATCCTCGTGCATCCTGAGATAATCAGTGGTTCTTGGCTACCCCCCCCCACGTCACCGCGGTGTGTGGGTGATGTTGGGGCTAGCGCTAGGTTGTCTGTCTGATTACTTCAGGTCTGCATATCCTCGCGCCACCCATAGTGTCTGTTGCCTTCGTTTCCCCCTATAAACAAGTTGGGTCCATCATGTACATGCATTAATGCAATGGCAACGCATTCAACTTTCACATTCTGCACAAATCTTTCCAGGAACACGACTGGCTGACGAGGAGTTCCAAACTTTGAACGTAAAAGACAACTGTTGACCGTCCATATCGATGAATAAGAGGAACGACCAAGACAAGTTAGGGCTATCTTAAAGATAATATATCACGGATATTTTCGCGGGCCACGAAATTCATTGTTTATTTACATTTTGTTTGTTTATGTCCAGGCTTTCTTTGCCTTATGAGTAATTTGTTGGTGACATGCCTCGCTAGAAATTCTGTTGATTCCAAAAGTATTCATTTTGGTGTGTCGGCATGTCCCAAAAGTCCAAAATAATATGATGTAAACATCCTTGTTTACAAACATTGAATGTAAACAATGAAGTCGTGATATATTATCTTTAATCATGTTGATGAATTCGTTAAATTCGTTAATTATTTCGGTTTGAAGTTTTTGTTTCATTTGCTTGACTTACGATATTTTGTTTGTAATTGTTATGAATATTAAAGGAATGAGATCAAAAACACCTTTGACAATAATAAGATTGACACGACGAGATGTTCGTTCGATGCCTCCTACTTATGTCGGTGTAAAGCGGAAAATGTCCCCTTGGAATCAATGTCCGGGTGCCATTGTCATGTTTGTTGATTAAGCCTTTGTGAGGATTATGTCACTAACTCTGACCTTAACCTTTGACAATGCACGGACTTTGTAGTGAGGACGTCCATTTATAGGACTTTCTCCGCTGGTACACTTGCATTACTACGATTCCATTCCCGCCGGCGGTTTCCCGTGCAGTATTGTGTGTGTTGTTTACTGTAGGCCTACTGATCCGCATGTCGTAATCAGTACGGTCATGAGGAGTATGTAGCCCTTGACGGCACTGAATGCGTAGAGCGAGCAGCGGCACTTCGCGATACGACATCCACTTGTAGGCCTCCTGTGGACGGAAAGTCGCTGCGGTGGGTTACAGTTTTGGTAGAAATTTTCGGTGCTTTGCCTTCAATATGTCTCCCTTTATTGGCTGAATAAATGAATATACCGATTTAAATAGTGATCTTAGTGTTGAGTTCTTTATTTCGGAAGATATCGAAAGTTTTCTCACTCGATTACTTACAGTTTATATCGTGTGTCGACAACGACAACATTTGATTCCACACACTAACACTATGAGGCAATGCTGTTCGTTACTGGTATCGTATGCGGCACTGGCAGGACTCGATCGGAAGACAGACTTGGTAAGTGAATGTATTCTACGCTTCTAAGACTGAGGCAATAGTATGATCTTGGGCCTGTCTAGGGCCTATTTCAAACATGCGCTGCGTGAAGACTCAAACAGGTAATCCATGATGATATATGCGTATTTAGTGCATGTTTTTAGTCCCGTTCATGGAGGGGCGCATCCCATTCGGAACTTCCGAAGGTAACTAACTGCTCGGCAATTTCCGTAGACACTCGCATTTCCCCTCGGACACAATTCCAAGGCAGCCATATCTTGAACGCGCAACGATTTCAATGCGTTTCTGGTGGTTTGGATGCGGTCGCCTCATCACACCCTGCGCATGAACGAACTCATCTTGTCCAAACAAGGCTATCGACTCCGTATCAACTCCGTCTTTAGCCTTGTCCGAATCATGTCATCTTTTCCGTTAATGCATAAATTATTAATGAACCTGACCCCTACTTGACCCCGCCTCCGACCCAATCAGAACTCGTGAAACAAATCACCGTTGGACACTTTCTTTGCTCTTCACGCTCGCATTTGTAACACGGATTTTGATTGGCACGTCGATTTTCCTTCGTGCCCCGATGATTGGCTGAGGCTCTCACCCCCTCAGAAACGGGAAATGTGGTGGATTCGAACCAGGCTAGATGACCGTCAGGCCAGATAGACTGAGAACCAGATGGAACGAACTAGGTCGCACAAAAACGTTGCGTTATTGATCAATAATTGGCAGATTCGGTGAGATATCGGTAAGTTTTATATATATAATATGCCTCAACTTATCGAGCAAGTAGGGTTGAACATCGTAACGGGCCAAAATTCGGCGAAAATAGTCCCACGGCGGTCACGTGGGTTTGATGATAAACAATATGGCTGCCTTGGACTTGTGTCCGAGGTGAAATGCGCCGCCGAGTGGATAGATGAGCAGTTCGCCTCAGGTCGTTCCGAATGGGGCGCATCCTTGTTTTATATGCTTCCAGGCCGACGGGATTAGATATTGACATTTCGAAAAAACGGATGCGTCCCTCCACCGTACACGGACTGCGCACACGCAAATATACGTATACCTGGATAACCTGTTTCAGATTAGGCCTAATTGAAATGCACGTGCGGTCCATTTTCGTCGATTTTCCTGGAAGCTATTACGCAATGTCATGACCCACCACCAGGAAGATAGAGTTGCATGTACTTAGGCCAAACAAGAGAAGATTTAGCGTTCAGCGGCACTGCGAGATGACACTCCCACCTTCTGCAACATTCAAGGTACAGGTGTTACATTCAAGTGTGAAGGGAAAGAATGACCTAGGAAAAACTGTCCGGGGAACAAAAGATTCTATTGTTACATTCTAATCTCTGACAATTGGTTTCTATACGCATGCCGCTTATTCCGTCATTCAAAAATAGAAAAAATAGACACTTTTTACAGGGGGACACTTTTTACTGCTACACGGGTGTTACATCTGCCAGTGTTTCTGTGTCAGTGTGTCCCTTTATTTTGGGAACACAGGAAGATAGATCGACACGTTTCTCTGTGTGTCCCCTATTATCAAGTCGCTGCCGTCAGACAGTAGGAAGGCAACACTCACAGATGGGGAGCACTGAAAAACCTTACACCGGTACTCCATACAGACTCATCGCTCGTGGAGGTCGTGCTCCATCGGGAACTCGGTCAGTCTTAGAAAACTATGGTCAGTCGTTTGTCTCACTGGTCAAACCAAAAACCAACATTTGTGAATTGCCTATACCATAATGTTTACAGAGAAAATTTGCACGAGAAAACTCACTTGGAGCGCCGCGGTCACATACAAGGCCTTCTACGCGCCTTCAAGTTCCCGCGCCTCGAGCTGACTGAAAATTATGAAAATGAGGATACGCATCACCGCTCTATCAACCAATCAATGTGCTTGCTTTCACCCCTGAATTTATGAATGAGCACTGCCCTTTATCGTAGTGCATTCATTACTCCAACAGAAACGATGGAGGACAGAGCGGATCGACCGGTATGGTGTACATGGTGTAAGGTGGAATATTGTGGTTCTTCGTGGAATTATGTCCATTTCTAGTCATGAATCGGAATAATAACAACTATCTGAAGATGGCAACATTAAGTTCGAAGCAGATAATTGCGGATTATGTGAACCATAGACTTCAAAAAGTCGGACACGAGTGGCAAAACTGTCCTCCACTTCCCCCTGTCAACAAGGTGAACCATACGATGAGACTAGTAGGGGACGAATTTGAGCAACGTTATCGGGAGGTTTTTAATGAAATGTGTAGCCAACTTCATATAACGCCTACTACAGCTTATCCTACGTTTATTGCTGTAGTAAATGAACTATTTAGTGACGGTATAAAATGGGGCCGTGTGGTTGCATTACACGCTTTTGGTGGTGCTCTCGCGGCGCAGTGCGTTGAAAAAGAAATGCCCGACATAGTTGATAATATTGTAGACTGGGTCGCAACGTATGTGGATCAACAGCTAAATGCGTGGATTATCGAAAATGGAGATTGGGTAAGAATCGAACCACAGTTTGTGGAATCTGGACTTTGTTGTTGTCACGATTTTATGTGCAAAAATAAGGCTTCTATTTCATACGTTCGCGTGTTTTGTGCGTTCCATTCCAGAAGCGTTCTCTTCTGTAATACCTACCCTACTGCATGCAGAAGTCATGACAGCAGTTGGTAACTAAACACACAATGTAGCCTACAGATACACATTGGTTACATATCACGCATACAAAAATGTACCAGTACAGTACCGGTATACAATGTAGCCTATATTCACTTGGAGCTTCAACTCCACTATAAAAAGCTGATCAGCTGAGTGTTTGTAGCTCTGCTATTCTTTTGATGGCTTTGTGTAAAATCAGGACTTCGGCACTGTCGTCATGACTCTGCAGAAAAAGCATGTTGTTTTTGTAACAACGATCTGCTGACGTGACAGACCGTAAAGGCCAAAGAATTTAGACAGGGCATGTCCATAACGTGTCAATCGAAGAATCCATTTGTGCTCCGGATCTTTTGGCCTACATCTTGTATGTCGGCCTACTTCGTAATCGTATAGCCCTCCCACTGTTCAAATTCAAAGTCCCTAATGCTTCAAATGCAAGCTCTGCCGTACAAAACAATGACATTTCTGTCATTTATAAGCCCTCGAGAAATTGGAATTCCTGGCATAAAACGTGTACAAAACCAAAACGAAGTTAATCGTTTGACGAGGATGCATGTATTTCGAATCTTTTATGCATGTCATTGTCATGTTGGATCAAAAATGATGTTGAAAACACATGATTGTCTAATGCATCTATCACAAAAAGCAACACAATGTACACTTAGCATATTCAATGTGAAGCAGCATTCCAGGTAAATACAGCAGATGGCAAGCACTAAAATAGCAATTCCATTCTTAGATTCCCTGGCAGGTGGCTACATTTTATACTGGTGAAGTCTAAAAATAAACATGTTGGGTTAACCTTTCTCCTCCTTGTGAAATAAGAGAGGATTCTGACACTGGTGGGAGCAAGCCAATGCAAGCGGTTACACTCTTTCCATGGCTAAACAAAAGATCTGTGTACACTCTGCATGGCAACATCTTTCGAACTTTCAGAATTTGTTGGACTCATAGTGGTGGAAGAAGAGTTTTTCCCACACGTTTTTTAAATGTTGCTGATTTGTTTGCCAGTGTTGCGCCTGAATGTTCTCCAAAGGTTGGGAATGTTGCCATGTGCAAGCTGGTCCAGAGTGGCATCCTGCTCCTTTTGCAGACCGTTAACTTTAGGGGAAAGGAGACTGAAAGGAAACAAAAATCTTGCCGAATTTTCTGGCGGATATGTCAAACTCAGTGCCGTGACTGCAACCAAATCTGGATTTCAGGGATGTTGAAATGAAAAAGAAAATGAGTCATAGTGTTGCTTCACTGACCAGACTGATCTGGCACTTCTTCGGCAGAGTGTGAAAGCCACACAATTTTCGACTAAAGTCTGAGAAACCAAAATGAAAAAAAAAATGTTTTAAAAATTTGGCTATCAATGCAAATGATGATAGCCACAGTCTTGTCATGGTTACGTGCAGTGGAGATGTCGAACACATTGTGCACAACTCCACAACTGCACCGGCTGCATCCAGTATTGTGTGCATTGCTGATTGCATCCTACTCTACATCACTGCAGCACATATTGAGGATCTCAGGGAAAATTCCAATACATGCATCAAGGTTTCTGCTGCAGTTGCCATGGAAATGTAGTAACGAACCCACCCACGATATAGCTTGTATTTTTTGAAGACAAGCAACGGGAATGAGTCACAAATGAACACGCTAGTTGCAGTAGCCGTAGCATTACGCACGTAACTGGCAATCCGTAGTGCGTTTATTGATCTGCATAAAATTTGTGGAGTTTTTACGATCAGAATATGGCGGGAAATGGGTGTTCTTTTGGCGGGAAATATATTGTGGTGTGTTGGAATCGAATCGGTAGGACACCATCTTGGCCCAGAAGTAGCATACATTTGGGGATACATGTGGAGAACTGATTTGGGACAATGTACATGTATTTGGAGGTATGTCTGTTCGTGAGAAGGGCAGGATATTTAGGGTGGCTGGACTTGAGTGGAGGCCGAGAAGAGGTTGTATGTTAGTGATGGTGAAGATGAGTGTAGTAGAAACGCACAAACGTTAATTGCTATCCACTGCTAAGAAATAAAATTTATCTTTTGTTTTGAGTAAATTGATATTCAGTGGACAGTTTTGTGGCACAAATGTTTTGTATCGCATGGTACGCCTGTTTACCTGCAAAAATTGATCAATGATGTTAATTTTAATAGGTCATTTTTAAAAGTTCTACTTTAAAAATCATTATAATAATGTCTGCAGGCCTAAAGTGTTTTTCACATTGAACTGGCCAAAGGTACTTGGTTGAACTCAGGAATGTGACCAGATCACATTTACCGAGAGGTAGTGGTGTTGCACAACACTGACTTGAAATCAGATTATAGCTCTTTCATGCTGTCAGCCAAAGCTGGTCAGCCATGGCACTGGCTGCCGAGGGTTGTGTAACATTATTATTTGTGATCATGCCATTACAGTTTAGTGACAAGAGGTCAGCCAAGTACCTTTGGCCAGTTCAATGTGAAAAACACTTTACATATACCTCAGTTATCAACATTTTTATATCGAACACTGAGAACAATCCATGCCGTCAGTTCTCAACATAGGCATATGTGCAATATGCATCGACGGAGATCTATGTCCAGGGGCCAAACCATCCTCAGCACACGCTCATGTCAACCTGGTGTGCAGTGTACGCACAATCCCGTCCTCCATGCATTATCGTCTATCCCGCCTACGCACTTCAGATGTCCGTATAGAGAGCCAATACGAGGGAAACCAGTTCATGCTTCATCCATAATCAATACGTTCTTCATTAGGAATTATGTAGACTTGGCGGTGCTGCCATGGTAATGCTTAACCGTTCATTCATGTCGCTTGGCATGCTAGGCAAATCGATTTCAGTGCCCATCCTAGATTGATAATCTTCGTCAAGATGATGGGTGCCATAGCAATACTAAAGCTTCAGGTTGTTGGTCGGTCCACTTCATTCATTGCTCAGCCTCAATCCTTGGTGCCAGAGTTGCTGAGTTGCATCTTGATCTGAAAGTAAACCCAGGGCCACTTCGACTAAAGCCGACCACACTCACCATCACATTGCAGCAGCTGACTACTGTAAGTAGGCCTAGGTTCAGAAAACAGCTTGGAGAACATATCTGCTCTCCTAGGGCTACAAAATCGGGACAGAGTGTAGGAGTAGAAATCACACGGAAGCAATTACCTGACCAGTTACGTCAAGATCACAGTCACATGTCGGTGTGAGTGGGTGGTATGGCGCCACATTGTCTGTGACGTATAAAAATTAGTAAAAAAATAGTGCTTGCTGACTGATGACTGTTGCTCTAACAGCTTAAGGAATCAAAAAAAGTTGAAGCTCCTGCCTATTAGTAATTACGTAAAGCCAAAATTCAGGAAGTGAGAGACATCTGGTGTCAACAAATGAAGTCTCAGTTAATACTTCACCGTTGTGATTCCATTTCATGTACATTGTATGTCTTTAGCGACGTTGTCCTTGAAAGATGCTCATTCCAAAATGAGGAACTGTGAGAATTGCTTAGAATAATATGGTTTGTTTTAATACTGTTCAAACATTAGTACAACTGCACTGTTGTATTATATATGCCTGCAAATTGGGTCTAATGAGGTGGAAACTACAAGTGCCCACGGGTCATTATCGACAATTTGGTCTTTCGAAACAGCAGTGCCAATACAATAAAACGCCTCCACAAATCTTTGAAGAATTTTATTTATCCTTCCTTCTAAAGAAATAATCCTAACACTTGACACTCTCAGAACAGGCATCTGACCTCCGATGAACTATTTTTGCCGAAGGCTTGTGGTATAGGCCTGAGAAATGGAATGGAATGCAGGTCACTCTGGTTAGAGATTATAAAGGGTGGTCCAATAAAGGTCTTCAGCATGATTTTGATCGTATTGGCCAACCACAGTGATGTAATGATGAAATATCCAATTGGATTAGCCCTTTCACGAGTCAGTTGCTGTTACCCCTTGAATGGCAGGTTTCACAGTGAAACCAGGCTGACATGATACACAAAATTATGTTACCAAATACGCCTACTCTTTCAAGCCTATTGAAGCACAACTTGAATATCAGTCAAAATTTGTATCAGGCTATATCTCATACTGTCATCAGTAAACTGGTACCTGAAACGAACCCAGTGCCACTACATATCATTTTCCCATCTCTCCACGTGGCCCGTTTTGACTAAAATAATCTGCACTTGATGACTTTTGTGAATGGTTGGTGCCATCTAAATCGATCTTGTACGTGTTGGTCTACATGTATCCCACACTTTCTTTGTGCAAGATTATACATTTACCTATTACAAAACAGACAAATTGCTACAAACATTATGATGAAATATAAATATAGGAATTTCGTCAATCAATTATTTGAGCAAACAATCAAGGTGTGGAATAATATCACTGTTTTTGTTCTGCCCATGTGGAGCCACACGAGTTCTCCTTTGGTGCAAGCCAGAAATATCCTTGGAATGTCATTGTTGTGCTTTCGCTAATTCATTCATAAACTCGCTGGCTCAAAAGGGACTTACGAAAACATTCTTTCACAGGATATTTTGGTATCAAAATGTACAGAGTGACACAAAATGAGCTTACTCAGAAAAATTTTACTTGTATGTTGATTTTATTAAATAGCTTTGGATATTACTGGTTTTACAAGTTGAATCAAACGTTTCTTTGAAGGTGGGTTATGATTGCATGCATGATTTGGGTTAAAATCTGACGTCCCGAAATAACTGTAGCCGTGGGATCGCACGACGTGCACTACATGTACATGTATATTACTCAAGATCTTTTTTAAATGAGTAAAAAACGAACTTCGAAAGTGTGGTCATCATTTTTCTCATCATACCAGACACACATAAGGTTGACCACAGTAATAGAAGTGTATAAGTGCCCATTACATAATAATCAGCTTTGATTTGCTTTTCTGGGCAAGTTCGTCCTTCTGATACCAGAAACAGATACAGATTTTTGAAAGCACCAGTCTGCCTAATATGCAGCCTCTCTCGAGCTCCATCCTCCTGTTCGGTGTGTTTCGTATATAGACCATATTGATTTTCTGTTGGGATTCCTAGTTTGAATGCCTTAATGTAATACCCCGTAGTCTACCCATACATGTATGTATGGACTCTTGATCGACATTCATTGAATCAAGAGTAGAGTACATGTAGTAGATCTAGATTGCTATTTGGTGAAAAACAACAAAATGTTGTTGATGTACTGCTGTCTGCATGTCATTCAAGTGTTGCCTGTGTACTGTACATAAATGAACGAAACCAATGATGTCACAAATGAGCCAGAAGGCGTACGCATAACAGTACTAGCATATCTTGGTGAGAATCCAGCTTTTCAGAGCACAGTCAGAGACACAAGGACCAGATTGACCATCTTTGTAGGTGCATGTATCACCTCTGTCCTAAGCTTTTCTGAATGGTCACTCGAACTGTAGGCCAACCCATCAAGTGCAGTTGAATCTATGCAAGATTCACCAAGAAACCTGGGTGGCAGGATATCTGTAGTTGTGGGTCCACCTTGCTTGCGGGGTTCCCAGAGAAGCATACTCCCTTAGCACCTCTTCATACACTCACATAAGCGAGGGTATGAACGGGAGCCTGGCCAAAGCCCCCTGGTACTGAAGGAAGCACAAAGTGCTCACTGTAGCCTACTGGTCATGTATGCGTACAAATAGGGGCGATGCAGATTTTGGTGTCTGCATTCGGAAACCAAACGTCATTGCCGACTGGTTTGAGGCTGATGTCACTAAATATTTGTTTGAATGTACAACTGGTGATACATGTGAGGTTGTGTCCAGGATGGGACGCCTGGCCTGTACTTCCAGTCTGTTACCAAGGATACTAGCATGACTAGCGTTGAATTATCATGGCAAATGTTGTATCAATTAGGATGTTTTGACAAGTGTTGTCGGGCATGTCGGGCCAGCATCCTGGATGATAACAACAATAAAGTCACCTGTGTCATTTGAGGACAAGGAAGTGATGACAAAATGAACTGATAGCCAACTTTTTGTCCTGAAACGAAGACAAAGAGCGCAGTAACTGCCATCATAAATCATCATCTGTGCACGAAATGGGTGTCTGAATGATCATGTGCTGGTCGTTTATGGGCGGTTATATCCGCAAAAAAGTTGTGATCGCAGGTCGTAGCTAAGAAAGCCGTGGCGTGGATTTCCAGTCGATCTGGAACCGTAAAAATTGGAAGAGTTTTAAGTTTTTATCTGCTGTGACTTCAAATCACCCCGGCGACTGCAGCGCCACCGAACGTCTTTCTTAGTTACGATTGGAGGTCATCCTGACGACTGCAGCGCCACCCGACGCCTTCTCAGCGATGGGAAATCACACCACATCGACTAGAGATCATGACCTATTAAACGTCTTTTGCGAATAACCGCCCCATACTGATCGTTGAAGTGTCTTGGTTGTTTTTGCCGGAGATATGGAGCCAGTGCTGCCACCTAGAATGATCAAACGAAACTCCACTTGCCCTAAATACAGAAGGTGGTCCATGAATACAAATATTTCTCCGCGCAATACTCAACGTTATTTTTAGCTGACCCCCTCCAACCTTTTGACAGGAAACACCGACAATAGAAAATGTGTTCTCTTTGGGTGGCTGGCGTTCGTGTTATCTTGTGGCTCACTGATATTTTATCAAAAAACCCAACCCTTTCAGAGGTCGTGAATAAAAGTCTCAAATGAATGATCTCAATCGTAAAATTCTCAAGTGGATAGCAAATGCATATTTGGAATAAATCTCGAAATTGGGTCATTCTAAACGAGGGACTTCCGCAGTGTTTTTATGCTAATGATTGTTCCTGTTTCGATGGAACACAAATCAGTTTGTTGAGAATGGGCCGTTGAATCCGTTGCTTGTCCAGTCGCCATGGTGGGGGGGGGGGCAGAAATCCCAACAAGTGCTTTTTCTCGTGAACAAAAGTGCTGGACCACTTCGGCATTACAAGAGCAAGAAAATTCTGCCTCAGCTTGAGTGAGAGTTTGATAGTGCATATTGTGGTAGTTCATAAAGTTACATACATACGGTAGGCCTATACATGGCATGACATGGTATACGTGTGTACTTGAAACGTTTGTCCTTGCAAGCTGTTCTGAGGGAATCGGGGGTTCTTATGCTCTTTCCCTCCGTCAGTCACTGCACGAACGGTGTGCGGCGAGGTACGCTAGGGAGGTACCTCACTACCTTCCCTACTGAGGTACGGGTGAGGTACGGAGTGGGCTCTGGTTACCTCAGGGTGTTGCAAGCCGAAGCAACTTGCTGATTGAAGTTGCTTCGACTCGCAGCATCCTGAGGTACCGGGCCTTTGACTTGCAGCATCCTGAGGTAACCAGGGCTTGCTCTCTACCTCACCACATGTGCACCCATGTGTGGTGACGTGTAGGGGCAAGCTTAAGTTTGATTTGGGTGAACATTCCTAAATCAAACATCAACATTCCTAAATACATGTATCACTGTACGGTTCCGTGCATGCTGTAAATTCGTGAACACCAAACATCCTCCCACAGCAGGGCTTTGGTCTCGTTCCTCTTCGTACACTCTGATGAAGAGGAGTGAGGTAAAAACCCCTGCTGTGGGAGGATGACACCAAACGAAACCCGTAGCCTACATGTTACAATGAGTCTCAAACCTTATGTTGATCAAATGCTGACACTGTTCTCCTTCTCTCTTTTCAGGATGGTTTTGTCAAATTTTACGAAAATGGACCAGATCGTCAGAATGATTCGTGGCCAAANTCTTGAGCACATTATGGAAAGACGTCATTAAACGGAAAGTGATAAGCCCTGACTAATGAAACTTGGTGTGCAGGCCTTGCATTAAGTTGAGATAACATGTGTGAAGTTTGGTTGCTGTAGCCTGAAAATTAAAGTTTTTATTAACATGTTCATGGGTCTCATTTTTTTTGGGTCACCCTGTACATAATGTATTAATGATTGTAGTAGTTCATAAAGTTACATACATACGGTATACATGGTATACGTGTGTACTTGAAACATTTGTCCTTGCAAGCTGTTCTGAGTGAATCAGCGGATGTTCTTTCCCTGCGTCAGTCACCGCACGAACGGTGTGCGGCGAGGTACGGTAGGGAGGTACCTCACTACCTCACTACCTTCCCTACTGAGGTACGGAGTGGGCTCTGGTTACCTCAGGATGCTGCAAGCCGAAGCAACTTGCTGATTGAAGTTGCTTCGACTCGCAGCATCCTGAGGTAACCGGGCCTTTGACTTGCAGCATCCTGAGGTAAGGCCACACTTTTTTTATTCTTTGGTTTACGGGCCCGCCGACGTGGCAAAATGCCATTCCGAAAAAAAAATAAAATTGGGAAAATCAGTTTCTTTTATTGCCTCCGAAGTTCAAATGAGGTCTTCTAAGAAAAAAACGAATAAATGTAGTCATTTTTATTCTCGCCGACCTTGGATTAGCAGTCAGGACAGCTAAAAATAAATAAAACCAACACTATTTCCCAGCAACAAGGACGGAAAGAAGCAGAAAAGAGGCATTGATAAAGAATTTATTTGGTTTTTTATTTCCTCCGATTTGTCTAACTTGTCATTCTAAAGCTGAAAATGAAAAAAGTGAACTTAACCTAAGTTTTTTTTTATTTTTATTCCGTCCTCCGTACCTGGGCCCAGAAACTTTGTGCCCGTAAACCAAAGAATATAATAAGCGTGGCCTAACCAGGGCTTGCTCTCTACCTCACTCCATGTGCACCCATGTGTGGTGACGTATAGGGCCATGGGTGAACATTCCTAAATATCACTGTACGGTTCCGTGCATGCTGTAAATTCGTGAACACCAAACATCCTCCCACACCAGGGCTTTAGTCTCGTTCCTCTTCATACACTCTGATGAAAAGGAGTGAGGTAAAAACCCCTGCTGTGGGAGGATGACACCAAACGAAACCCGTAGCCTACATGTTACAATGAGTCTCAAACCTTATGTTGATCAAATGCTGACACTGTTCTCCTTCTCTCTTTTCAGGATGGTTTTGTCAAATTTTACGAAAATGGACCAGATCGTCAGAATGATTCGTGGCCAAATTTAAGAAATATCATGGGTTATGCAGCCGGGGCATTAGGTGTACTGACAATTGGAGCTATCATGGCACAACGATCCTGAGACCAATGATTTTTAGGAGCGGTGTTATAAATTTTCAATTACGTACCGGCATACGAGCATACAAGGACCCTGCAGTCACCACGATTTGCATGGATGTACCTGTGTTAGTATGTGGTGAGGTAGCACTCCGTAATGTTAGCTGTGGAGTTCTCTAGTTTCGTATCAAGAGTAGTTGGTGTTGGATGACGTGCCACTACGTCAGAGAAGAGGCGGCACTGCCAGCTGATACAAGGCGGACACAGGTTCTGATTAAATTGGATCCGTTTCACGCATTTCTGTTTACCAGAGAGAGAGATACATGTTCAGCTAAAGCAACAGCCATTGCTTAGTAATTAGATTCTCCGTAACCATGGATCCCCTAAATCTAGTGGACTTCTCATCTACTTACATATTGTGAGCTCAGTGTCAATGTACTATTCAATCTATTCCTATCATCCTGAGGGAGTCAGTGGTAAGCCAGCAGCACACCAGGCGATGCGCAAGCGATCTAATCGTTACTGAGCAAAATCGGCTGTTGACGCCAAGTATGCAGTGGACAGCGATGCGCGAATCTTCTCGCCAGCGATGCTCGCCCAATATCAAACAGTACCAGGACGAATGTCGTAGTTTCCCTTGGTTTCTCATGTTCAGGCCTTCCAAGGAGCAGGTCCACATGATCGCCTAGTCTACGGTGGCTGGCGATTAGATCAGTTGCGGTTAGATCGCTTGCAATGTCGCCTGGTGTGCTGTTGGCTTTAGTGCTCGCTCCCAACGTCAGTGCACTCATACCTCAGGATGAATCTGGTTGGTAGATGACTCCTCCATATTCTGTCAAGCCAAGTACTGTAGTTTGCCGTGCATTCGCGCTGTCCTCTTCCAGAGGAAGTGTTACCTGTTGTCACCATTTCCTTCTATTCCCATGGACTCCTCTTAAAATATCTCTGGAAATAAGGACTTCAATGTTGTCTCTGTGATGCCATTATACTGTAACGATATATAGAGCTGGTGCAGTGTCAATGAGTTTGGGATGTTTATCAAAATGAGACCGTTCAATATGGCTTTCTCTGCTTGCCATTTGTACCTGTGGTCGAAACGTTTTCTCTCCCCTCCTGAGTCACCAAGGTCAATGCAAATTATCCTTCTCTCGCACTTCTCTGAATGGAGCGGAAGGGACAGTGAATGGCTTGGGTTATTCAGAATGGCTCATTCCTTCAACATGTTGTCAGATGGGGCTGTAGCAAACTCCTGTCTCATCTTTTGGAAATTTGAAAGCGATGACGATGCACAGCACGACTACTGACCAACAGAAGTATGGATGGTGCGGACAGTAGTAGTTTTCAGAAAGTCTTCGAGATTCCCCATCATTCATGATTCTGTCACTGTAGAGCAGAGTACATCACATCCCTATCCTTTTCCATCGCTAGTTGCAGCTCGAAATGTCTCCTATAAAAGTGGCATACACCACCACCACACCACCACATGATTGTAGACTTTGCGTTTATCTCATGATCTCTGATGGAAGAACAGTGGAGACAGGGAACCCGCAGAAATCCTTACTTTATGTCTACATGATTTTTACAATTTTATTCTTTATATGTGTACACGGGGTGCTTTAGTAGACGTCGTAGATTCACTCTGCCCCAAACTTTGGGTGATGCAGATTAGGCCTAGAACGTGTTGAAACTTTATGGGAGAATTTCGAGCTGTGACAACTTCCACGCACTGTACATAACATAATATACATAACATAATCCATAAAAATAACATACAGAAGGTGGGGATTGGGAGTTATCCCAATCCATCGAATCTTGATACAGGGCCCACCAGTGTTGTAACTTGGGCAGAAAATGTTCGTGGGACATTGGTCTGCCATGCTTTTAGTTCAGGCGTGAAAGGAACAAGGGTCGTAGGAATGCAGGTCCTGGCTGCTACAATAGTCTGCTATTGTAAGGTCATACATATGTATATTTATTGTACATATATTGGTAATGGTTTCTAAAGCCATGCATCTTTCAATCCCTCGTTGAACAAAAAACCGGACTACGACACTTGGGGGGCCTATATATTCCTGTCACACCTGTATCCTATTGGGTCTGAAAAGGAACTGCAGTCTGCCTTACTTGTCAATGTGCTGGCAACGTCAGAATACTGGTATGCTTAGCTTTTCATGTGGGCGGTCACTCATCCAAAGTACATGTACTTCTATGGACTTTTTAGAATGGATAGAAAGCTACCAATAGTTGCACACCATTGTAGCTTCAACAAGTGCAAATGGTTTGAGTTCCTTTTCATTGACACCGACGTAAAAAAATTCAGCAATGCCAGTCTTGTAGAATTGCACTTCACTGGCTCTGTAAAGCATTGCAAGCCTGCAGCCTTCTTGTATACTCTACATGAGTAACGTGTAGTGAAATCGTATCTAACATGTCTAAGCATTAGCTGTCTAATACCACTTGCTGCTGGACCAGCCGTAAAACCTGTGGCAAACTCGAAAATTTTCATTCGTTGTAAGTTCATCTGGTTTATGGTTTACGGGAAAGTTGAGTGCAGAAATGATTCTTTAGCTCCCACTTGGATTCTTGGTCATTTGACGGAATAGGGAAAATTCGACGAGAAGAACCCAATATACTGTACATGTACATGTACATGAATATGTTTTCAACCATGTATACCTGTACTATCTCTATTATGCCTAGGTCACATATCCACTCCGGGGCCCGTACGGCGAGTAAAAACAGACATTTTGGCCAATTTCAGCCAATTTCGTACGGTGCCCGGCCGGTTCCCTCACGGTTGCCACGGGCACCGGACATTTTTCACCAGCCGAACGGGCGCCGCATTGATTAGCTGGCTGCTCCCAATTCTCCCGGCGTTTTCATCTGACCGGTAGGCCGTAGAAAGCCCGTAGAAGGTCNACGTCAGAATACTGGTATGCTTAGCTTTTCATGTGGGCGGTCACTCATCCAAAGTACATGTACTTCTATGGACTTTTTAGAATGGATAGAAAGCAACCAATAGTTGCACACCATTGTAGCTTCAACAAGTGCAAACGGTTTGAGTTCCTTTTCATTGACACCGACGTAAAAAAAATCAGCAATGCCAGTCTTGTAGAATTGCACTTCACTGGCTCTGTAAAGCATTGCAAGCCTGCAGCCTTCTTGAAATGTGCGTATAATGTACATGAGTAACGTGTAGTGAAATCGTATCTAAGCATTAGCTGTCTAATACCACTTGCTGCTGGACCAGCCGTAAAACCCTGTGGCGAACTCGAAAATTTTCATTCGTTGGTAAGTTCATCTGGTTTATGGTTTACGGGAAAGTTGAGTGCAGAAATGATTCTTTAGCTCCCACTTGACGGAATAGGGAAAATTCGATGAGAAGAACCCAATATACTGTTCATGATCAACCATGTATACCTGTACTGTCTCTATTACTGGATACATCTACATGTAATCTCTATGGATCAAAATATACATGGACAAGTACACTGAAACATTGTCCGATATTCTTTTGAAGGCTGTGAAAATTTGGGGGTTTGTCTCTTGGTGGTATAATCGCGGTCAGTTGCACTTCATTCAAATCTTGTTTACAAGATCAGTATATTAGTTGTGCTTACATAATCATGCACCTACCAATACTTCTTGGCCCACATTTTCGGTTGTGACTGAATGATGGAAAAATGCCGGACTTGGTTTTTTGCTGATGGATGGATGTCGCCAATAGCGACATTTCAGTTGCTTCCATGTGCAAGAACCATCGTGGTATGAAATAATGTGACGGCCAGTCATAACATGGGAGAAGTGATTGTTTTTGTGACTGGATAATAATGTATATGTAGCCTCTGCTTCTATTTCAAAGGTCTTTAGCAAGGTTCATTGGCACACGGATCCTGTCCGATTCACTGCGTAAAAAATAGCTCAAATGGACTTTTGCGTTGTCGTATCCGGAAAACTAGGGGCAAACGGACTGAACACGGATCGGATCCGTGTGCCAATGAACCCTGCTTTAGATACATGTAGATTAGTCATACACATGTGTATGGTACATGAAAAACACATGCATCAGAGAGTTTTCGCAAAGCCCTCGAAACGCCAACATCTAATCTGTGTTTCGGTGCTCTCTTCGTGTCATCGAACGCGTTGGCATTTTGATGCAGTGTGAAACCTCCCTGTTCGAAAAATACATAGTTCCATCAAGTGCTTTGATTGGTCAGTCATGTACATGTCAAATATATTAAAACACATGTATTTCCATCAAGTGCTTTGAATGGTTAGTTACGTACATGTAAAATAAATAGCACTTGTACATTGTAACACCTCAGCATCATAAAGACATGTTCTTATGATACCTGTATGATATACATATATTTATACGGTTTGATGTTATTCAATATTCCGTGGAAAAAGCTTCTTGCAAATAACAAAGGCCTGTCTTCTAATGATTGATGAATGCTTGGCTCATCAGCCATATTGCAATAGCTTACCAGGCAAACAACTGTTCACCTGTGTTGTTATTGATTAATCAATAAAGAATAGTTCATCGCACGTCAAGGGTCAATATTAGGGACTTTTGGTAAGGCTCTATCGTTGATCCCTGTCATGTATGACGTATGAGCTAACGCATTTTCTATCTATATGTACGTCACACGTCATACCTGACACGGATCGACGATAAGGAGCCTTACCGAAAGTCCCTATTATTTGCTGTAGACGTATTTCAGATGTAGAGAGTAGGGAGTTTTCGCAAAGCCCCCGAAACGCCAACGCGAACGTCTATCCTTTTGTCCGGTGCGCTCTTCGTGGCATCGAACAATGGGTTTGGCGTTCGCGTTGGCGTTTCGGGGGCTTTGCAAAAACTCCCTAGTTTTCGCACAGTCCCCAAACGCCAACGTGGACGTGATCATTTTGTTCAAAGTTCTCATCGTGGCATCGACGACAAATGGAACTGGAGTTGATGGCGCTTTCAGGGGCTTTGCGAAAACCTCCAATATTTCTAACACTTCAACTCATGCTGCGAGAGCCGTTATGTTATTTGTAGGAATGCTTGTCCTCCAGTGTTCAGAGAAGTGAAATCACAACCCGGTGAAGCACTATTCATGATTTCCTAGCTGTGTAAATCAATCTTATTCAGTTTTTGTCATACTTTATGTTAATACAGTGAGACAACGATTCGTTTGCAACTGGGATGGACGCGAAAAATTGAAACAAATATTGTTGGCTTAAAAATATAAGTAGGCCTATATAGTGATAGAGAAGAGAATCTTCTTAATTCTTTGACTGGATCACGTGACCGATCTGATCACGGACATGGTTTGGTCTGCCCACCAGATAGGTGCGCACCCACAAAATCTCCGTGGAAATCAAAGGTGACGGACATGACGGAGGGGCTTTCGAGACGTCGACGACGTCCTAAACATTAGGCGAGCATTTTTTTATTAGTTGGCTCTCGAACCCGCCGACCCCTAAAACAGCCGAAAATGAATAAAAAAAATTTTTTTTTGGCCATTCTCGACCCGCCGACGCAAATATTCACCATTTTTTGGAGAAAAAAAAAAATTATTTTATTTTTATTCCGCCCTCCGATCTCAGCTGCAGCGCCGTGGATGTAGCGTACGTCGATGTACAGCGCTATGCAAAGCAACCGTGCACAGCGTTCACCACTGCCATGACATGCTTTCAATTATGTCCCAATCTTGAAAAGGGTTGAGTTGAAATAGGTAGTTGTTGTCAGGTAGGTATTTGTGAAAAACATGAGCAAGACTTTCTTTATTTTTTTCTATCCTCCTGCTTTCAATCCCAGAACAGAAGCTGCGAGAACGTGAAAAAAAAAATTTTCTTTTTCTTTTTTCCATCCTCCGATTTGAAAAATGGCACTAAAAAGCTCGAGAGCCAACTAATAAAAAAATGCTCGCCTGAAGGACATCCCAGTGCAAATTCTGATCATCTCTGTTGTTATGTGTTGATTGGTCCTTTTATAACTTGTATACGTAACAATAAGGTAATCATTCATTAGTGAAGTGATGTAACCTTAGGCTCATCGTAAGTATCATACATATGTACATGTAATGTATATAGGCCTACGTATAGTGGAACCTCTCTTTGCAGACACCTCAATCAGGAGGACACCTCTCAGTGAAGAACACCACAGTTCAGGGGCCTGTTCCATAAAGTGACTTTAAGCTAATGGTACTTTAACTAAATGGAAAATGCATTGAAGTTAATGGTACCATTAGCTTAAAGTTACTTTATGAAACAGGCCCCTGTCACACACATTGGTAATTTCTATTGGAGGATATTTTGACCCCTGCAGTCAGGGCATCTCGCAATTGATCGCAACATTTGTCACACCCAAAGGTGTCCTTATTAGAGAGGTTACGCTGTACTTTAATTTACCTTTTGACTGGGACATGTGATTTGGAAGTTACATTGTTTTGTATAATTGTTATGAAGAATTCTTGTGTAATACTAATGTAAATGACGATTGATGACCAGCCTGAGGTAATAGAGAGGTTTAGAAATCAGACGATAAACGTAAACGTTAACGACAACATTATTTTTGCACCGAAGATGCAGTATAAAATCTAGTTAATGTGTAGTATGAAAAATAACGTTGTCGTAAAGTTTACGTTTATCGTTTGTTTTCTAAACCTCCCTATTCAGTCGCTCAGCTTCGCTCCGCCAACGCAGCAGTGACGTTGACAGCGAGCGCTGAAGAATCACTGATTACCTCAAGATGATCTATGACAGGGGTTGTAAATTTTCTACCCATCCAAGTTTACATGTACAACAAGCACAAATCAATGCACCTTGAAAATGATGGGTAAAATTGGTAAGGTTGACAAGGTCAGTCTGTACATGGTTGTGTTGGTATAGATTACACAGAAAATTTTATGTATGTAAAGTTTTGGAATTTTCTCTATGGCATTGAGATACGTTATCCTTGTAGAAAAGCCATTCATGTACTTGAGATCTCCTCTTGGCCTTATTTAACTGCGGTAGTCAGTGTCAATACCCCAGACACAGCTCGAATCCACAGGCCACGCCTCGTGTTTCTCCGGTCTGCCGTGCTTTACTCTGATGTTCTCATAGATTGTACTATAGTAGTTCAGGATGTTCAGAGAAGCTAGATTGGAGCATGTGGTCGGTGAGAATGAGTTCTGAAGTCAGAAATGAAAATGTCCACGGTTCTGCATGTCCTCACTGGCAAAAATGTTCCCAAGCTCGATCGTACAGTAGCTGGACCGAGAGCATAGGCGATGGTGCAGTGGAACCTGCCTTGTCAGACACTTCTGAGAGGAGGCACCTCTCCATCACCGACACTGTAGTGCAGACCCAATTTGGACACTTCCTGATCAAGACACCTTTTAATTAAAGTCACTCACTTAACATTACCGATAGTTGTGTATGATGGCTGTCCCTATTAAAGACGGTTTTCACCAAATTCAGTCGTTTCTATTTGTTTACATTGACTTACCTCTGCACAAAACACTGGCTCATATGAATAAAGACTAGCAAATGCTTTACCTTCAGGTTTGTACAGCACAGCCTAGTGCATTTGTATTGCAAAATTCAAGTAAGAGCATTTACTAGTATTTATTCATATGACCCATTGTCCTACATGTACAGGTAGGCTACCTGTACTTTTAATAGAGGGGGTTTCACAAAAAAATCTCGTTTTTTGTCTATGACCATTGGTAGTTCCTTCAAGACAATTTCTCAAAATAACTCACAAACATTTTCATTGTGCGAAAAGTAAAATAGCCATCTGGATTTACAGTATGATGTTGGTGATCGACACTTTTAACTAAAGTTTTTTTAGATATCAGTATGAAGTCTGGTTTCTGTTCATAGTTATCATGTTGCCTACGGGTTATTAAAGTGTTGATGGTTATTGTGAGACGTTTCATGAATTCAATCAGTAGCCGTTTGTCCAGTTAAGTGAACCAAAATATCATCATCTTCATGACGTCCGAGATATAAAACTTGGGATCGCATTTCCATTATTGCCTAATCGATATTATACCGTATTCAATACTGCCATGAACAGTGTCAAACAGCTTAACATTTTGCTGAGCCATATTATTGTTATATACATGTATAGCTATCAACTTCACCGAACTAGTGCAGTGCATGTTGACCTCCACAGTATATTTATCATACATGTACCCAGCATTATCTCAGGTCAAATGTCAACGCCATTCATATCATACCTGCATTATCACATTTTGTACCCTTCGGGTGGAAAGTAGGAACCCTGTTAAGTCTAATCATATATGAATAAATACCATAAAGGGTTTCAACATTCTGAAGACATTTTGTAGGTAATATATTCCTCTATGATTCGAAATGATTTCATTTCTAACTGTTCAACATGATTGCTACGTGTACATTGATAGTCTCGTAAGAAAAAAGTTTCAAGTTCAAGTTCACTGTATTCGGTTGAGTAGATTTCATGATTCAAGGGTAAATGATGGTTCAAATAACCACGAATGATCTGTGGGTTGAGGCATCTGTGTAGGCCCACATGTACATTTCTATATGCTTCTGTTCATTTGTACAGGGCTCATTCGTGTTGCTCACAGAAGGCCTTTTGACTTAGTAAACTCAATCGTACACATGTATATCAATTTCAATCCTCATACATCCATGTATATATTACCACCACAAAACAAATTGGATTCAAACATTGCTTAAACACAAGGGTGATGACTGAGAGCCTCCTTGTGGCAAGTAAGAGAAGCTTTGATCCTAGCCACAGATCGTTCAGTAGATTCTTTATGGTATTTATTCGTTTATGGTCTAATTCAGGATAACGGGAGATGAAGACTGTGATTAGCATTGAATGGTTGCAGTGATGTGTTCATGGGAAAAATGATCAACGTATCGTAGTTTGTGGCTCACTTAACTGGTCCAGTGTCTCCTTGTTCAGCTATGAATCAGTCATCGTGGCTTTCTAAAGGCGCTCCTCCACATGAGAGCTTCATTCCGCTGTAGAGAGTAAGCTTTCAAGTGAAGTTTCCAAGAATGTAGTCTTCTGTTCTCTCGAGAGAGACATGTGAGAGTGTGTTCAACTACAACCGTACGGCGTTTTCTCTCAAGTGAAGAAGCCCCTTAAGTCTGTTGTCATTATTATTCAGTGGCATTAATAATGTAAATTAAAATGGACGAAGAGAACATACAAATTAGTTGTTGTTTATTTTTCTGTAGTTATTTGTAAATGTTATTCTGAATACAAAAGCATCAACAACGACAAAGTGATAATGCCGATGTTGTCGTTTCGTATTGGGGCACAGCAGACAGGTATTTGTTGTTATCGTCGTTTCGACGTCCGCCATCTTCGATTCAATGGAGGTCTCGCGCATGCGCGCTTATCTGGTAGGCAAACGAGACACATGGTCATGAAATACGAATTTGCCTACCAATACCCATACGCGATGCAAGAAGGCGGAGGCCTGTCGAAGCGATTGGTAAGTGACAGCATTACAAGACTATACATGTATGCTTTGCCACACAACCAACTGCTAGAGCTCAGACAGCAGGTTGCCAACCATCTTCGTGAAAGAAGATGACCTATGACATTTCACTTGTTCTTTGAAGAATCCAAACGGCACGGCATCCAGCCTGTTAATTCATTGTTGGCCGGCCTGTACATGGACATGCACCCGATTCCGCAGATCACCTGCCTGCACAGAATGTACATGTACAAACAACGAACCACGTTTCACGGTGGTTAGGCCTAAGGCCGGTGTGAAAGGAATCTATATCTAGGTTTCCCTGGAATCAAAGTCCGGTCTTATTGTTCAGCGAGGGATTAGGATATATGGCTAGAGAGACCATGACCATTCGGATATACCCTTATATATACCCGGGTTATTGTTTGGCGGACTTGCATGCCTAGGACGCTGATTCCTGTCACACCTGTGGCAGACCGGCGCGTCCTGCAGACGTTCCACCAATCAGATTCTTTGGGAGGTGTTTCGGTCCGTGTTACCGCCTCGCTGATTGGTTAAACGCTTCCCGACGCGCTACTTACGCGCCAGTCTGTCCCTGCCTTTATTCTATTTTTTGGCTGTTTTGATGCCATAATCCCACTCTGTTACATCATCAGGGGCGTCGGAGCAGGGGGGGGGGCTGGGGGGGCTATAGCCCCCTCACTTTTTTGCTGAAAATGTTGTGTTTTTAACATCGGGTCAAAGGCACAGAGCAAACGCACGTCAAATAAAAATCGCCCAAAAATATGGTATTGTAGATGCTATAATCTGCTGTGAGGTGCCAGGAAATCGCATCTAAGGGTGTTTCATCGTAAAATTTTTCTGGGGGAGGACCCCCAGACCCCCCTGCTGCGGCTTCGCGCCTTCGGCGCTGGTGTCATGCACCTTTCTTTTTGTCGCGTGAGGCTCCCCCAGTTCCATTGTAAATTTCAGCCCCCCCCCCAGACGGTATCCATAGGCAAAACGCTCCGACGCCCCTGATCATTGCACAATATGAGGATCAAAATGGACAATATCACTGCCAGTCTTTATTCTACCCATCATGCAAGAAGCACATGAACCCATTTTGGCCCAAATTGTGCAATGGTGCCGAGGTGAAAGAGGGATTTAGTCAACTCACCAGGGCCAAAGGTTCATTTGCCAATATTCATAGCAACTAGTTCCTACATTCGTTCACAGTTCTTTTTTAATCCCAGATGGTTCATTCGCATGTGACATTACAGAATTTCATAGCCCTCGGCATTTTTTCTAATGTTTCTTTTGAGTGGGCGTAGAAATTGCGTCTGAAGATATCTCGGCTCGTGGCATTCTGCGCCTCCATTCATGCAAATACTTGCACAGCATAGGTGAAGTTCCGCTAGTTGCTATGATAAGGCTGCCAGCAACAGCAATAGTAAACCATTTCCTAGTCAGCGCTATACTCCTCCTGTTCTTACTTAAGTTTGCTTATGATACTTATCCCAAGAGAATGTGAACCTACATGTACATTGTTTTGCATGGAGCGTCGTTCACATCATAACATTGTGATGTAATGTACATGTACAATGTACATAACATGCACGTCATTTTATCCAGCTTGTTAAACCACAGAAGGTTCTTCAGACCCTAGCAACGGTCACGTGCAACGTCCCTTCATCAGGTTGGTTTACTCGCTTTTGCATTGTACATCAGCGGTTTCCGCTGAAGTGCCCTAGTCTCTTCATCGTGAGAATCTCAGGTCATTTACGGTCGCACCCCTCCCTCAATGAACCAAGCGCGAGAAGCCCCTGGGTGCGATGATGCAGTCTCTTCAGATGCATTTCTCTGGAGTGAAAATCAAGGAGTCCATGGGCGCTGACATCTTGGATTGAAACCGAGGTTATATTTAGCTCATTCAGTGCAAGAGGAAGAACAGACGAACTGAAAAGGATTGAAAAATAAACTACCTATTTGAAGATGGTTTCAGACGGACGCGGAACTCATCAACTCAACCAGTCCTACGAGCAAATCGCTTCGCTGCGAGTCCAGGACAACCACCTGTATCAAACAATATTTCTACCCACCTGGGAGCTAAGTACACGGTGTGTGGGCGTTCCATTATCAGCTATCAGTTCCCAGCATCTAATGGAAGTCGAGAGAAAATCGATGTACCCCGCGCAACACGTTGATGTATTGTTCTCATGCTCTGGGCTGAGGTAAATTGCTCGGTGTTTTAGGTGTGGCAGAGTTAATTAGTAATTAGTCTCCGTTCAGTCAGGCAGAAATGTAAGGTGTTGAGAGAGAGGTTGGATACAGTAGACATACTATTAAGTGGTTGGCGTACCTGGCGTCAAAAGAAACTGAAGCCTGGGACGTTGTTTATGTAACATGACGCTGCACCTGATATGTACAGAGGCATGTATCTAATGGGGGGGGGGGGGGTAGGGCAGGGCATGTTAATTTAATTTCCAAACGGGAGAGCAATTTTCCAGTACGTGTTCCTAGAGACGGGGTTATAAAGAACAGGATATGACGTCAGCTAATAGCTATCCCGCAGCGAATGAGTAGAAACCGAAGTGAGAATCATTGATGTTTTAATCAATTCGTCCACAGGAGACTGTATAATAGTCTGCGTCCACCTCGAGCCGATAGTCGAACTGTACATCAAAGGTTAGTGTGCATGAGAGTCCCCTGCATTGTTTAACCCCTTGTCAACGAAGCCTACAAGTGCAAGCGTCTGTAATGCACTGCAAGATGTACAAGGTCATGTTGGGACAACAGGGCCAACTTGACCCTGAATCGCATGTTGACTTGCCAGTACAAGGGAGGAATTAAACATGAGCGAAATATTTAGTCAGGCTGTGGCTCCAGCACCAGAAGGCAAATATTGCCCCACCAGGTACTCTTGACTGCTGATCAGGGAAGCCGGCTGGACAAACCATTCGTCCGCAACGTTGATTCGTATCATGTATACTATAGTACGACATGTCAACCAATGTCAAACCTAGAACCGTCCCTTCCCATAGGTATGGGAAGGGACGGTTCTAGGTTTGACATTGGTTGACATGTCGTCAACCGAGAATTAACTGGGTCCAAGTGCATTTTTACTTGACCCTTACTTCCTGTGCTTATAAGGGACTAAAGCACAGGAAATTTGGGTCAAGCTAAAAATGCACTTAGACCCTGCTAATTCTCGGTTGACGATGTTGCAATGTTGAAGGCCTAGATACACCCATCCAATATTATTGCACAACATGGGACCCAAAATAGAGTTATGTGCTTCTGGCATAATAGATAGAAGAAAGATGGGCAATAAGTACATGTACATGTATTGCCCATTTTGATCCTAATGCGGGTGATCCACTGACTTGACGACGAGTTTACGATCAGTTGGCGACTTGTTCTCGACGGCAGTCGTGAACAAGTCGTCAACTCGTCGTCAACTAGTCGCAAACTGATCGTAAAGAAATGACGTGACATTGAAGCTGATCCACCGAAAAAATACGTACTGCTACAGAGCAAACTTTACGACGAGTTGACGACTAGTTTGCGACCAAATCAAACATGTTTGATCTCGTCGTAAACTCGTCGCAAACTAGTCGTCAACAAATTTCAGTCGTGAACGAGTCGCAAACCCGTCGTGAACGAATCGTGAATGCTGATCCACCTGTCACGATTTTTCGTCGTCAACTAGTCGCAAACCCGTCGTGAACAAGTCGCCAACTGATCGTAAACTCGTCGTAAAGTCGGTGGATCACCCGCATNGCAAGCCAAAGAATAGAAAAGAGAATTCGCCAAAGGGCATCATGTTACTGTGCATTGACAAATAAAAGTGATGCCATTTCCAGGGTCTTGGTGCTTTCACTTGCAATATGGGTGTTTGCAAAATCTGCATAGAAACCGATCCCCATTAGCAGTGCCATTATACGTGTATGTACTGTCATGTCCCTTGAAGGGTAATGTATTTCTAATGCCATTTCAGCTTGAGGGAGCTAATGATGAAAGTACATCGCAATACAAAACATCGTCAGCACCTCAAGCTGGTCCTGGTATTGCTCTTGCGATGCGTTTTCTGAATTGCGATGAAAACAGCACGAAAATAACGTTTTTTTTTCATCGTGTCCTGTAAAAACGCATTCGATTGTCTCATTGTGTACATGTTTATGAATCTTGTATGGTTTTTATGTCGTTCCTGAACTGTAAAAAACGCATCAGATTGTTTCCTTGTGTAGGCCTACATGAATCGGGTATGATTTTTTTTTCATTCCTGAACTGTAAAAAAATCTGATAGGCTCATTGTGATGTATAACAGTCGTGTATGAATTTTGTCTTCTTGAACTGTAAAAAACCGCATCAGAAAGTCTCATTGTTTGTAGTCGTGGTATAGCCTTCTTGTCGTTCCTGACCTGCAAAAACGCATCTGATTGTCTCATTGTATGAAATCGTGTATACATGTACTTGATTTTTTGGTTGAACAGTAAAAAAGGATTGTGTCCCATTGCGTACACTGTATATGAATCGTGTATAATTTTTGTCATTCCTGAACTCGAAAAAATGCATCCGATTATCTCAGTGTATGTAATCGTGTGCACCTGATATTTGTCTTGCAGGGAACACATCTCAACATGAGCCATCATGAGCCCTGAACCATAAACACGGCCGCTGTTTCTCCATTCAGATTTTGTCATCAATAGACAATCCCAGTGGTATAAACACAGGTAAGATCTATCTTTGGCATCAAACCCGATCAGCTCAATCGATCGGATTATGACATCGATTTTTGTTGTTCATCAATAAAATCAAACAGTTCTCTTGTCTGATTCACCTGGCGATGCGAGGGTGGCAGCCATTCATGTTTTGGTCACGTGATAATGCGCGCGCAGATTCCAGGGGCTCCGCCATTTGTTGAATGGAGGAGGGTGCCCGCGTGAAAACAAGGTTTCTGCTGCTGAAGGTTACTTTCATTGGAAAATAAAGTAGGCCTACTGTTCGTTATCGCCTTTTTTATTGATCGTACCCCAGGCCCATTCTGAATCATTTTTTGAGCACACGGTGAAAAATGTGACAAAAAAACTTCACGAGGGTGTGCTTTCGTACATCGTATTCCCAAATACCGCATCAGATTGTGGTTGACCCCCGGTCAAAGGAATAGTCGTCCTAAAAATGCAAGTCCGATTTACAAAAATCTGTTTTCTAAGCCATGTTGGCAAACCCCTCGTTGAACAATAAAACTGGACATATTCCAGGGGGACGTGAATTCCTGCCACACCGGTAGTGGCACCATAGGTACCGATTCTCTGTCGTTGGACCATTATCACACCCCTACATGCACTGAAAACTCTGCTTCGTCAAAATGACGAACTTAGGTTCGTTTTCCATTTACATGTACATCACCAAACTGAGTATCTAATTCGTCGAAACGACAAATCGACGGTTCGTCACTTGGACGAACTTGTTAGAGATTGCTTGAGATACAAGTGTTCGTCAAAATGACGAACCGTGGATTTGTCATTTCGACGAATTAGATACTCAATTTAGTGATAAATGGAAAACGAACCTAAGCAAAGATTTTCAGTGTGTATCTTGTGTGTTGTACTGTAGTGTCGAACGCCGCCTCGTACCTGATGAATTACAGAAATTCTGTTTTTATAATCAACGCTTTCCTTACAACACCTGGTCCTATAGCCGTTCATTAAAAAGACTGGGGGAGGGGGGATTCGTATTGCTGCAGCTCCTCCACTCTGTCAATCCATCCCCAGAACGCCTCCGTCTGAAAAGCTGTAAAGGTTACAAGTTGCCGTGGGCCAGAGAACGATGCATTGAAAAAGGCAGGCAACGCCCATGCGAACAAGACCATTTCCCCCAAAGACAAATCTATCTCTGCCTCTCCTTTATTGGAAATTCATTGTATTCGAACATGTAACTAAAATGTGTGGGGGAATGGTAGATTCCAGTATTGCTGATCTATCATGTTGAAAGGGTACCAGACAGCAACAGTTTTAAATTTAAGGCCCCTTGATATTTTCCTGCAACCTTTCGCTGCAACAAACAATCTGCCGGAGGTTGATACTGCAGGGTTTGATATCAGACTTATATAACGATGGCGTTCTGAATAGGGTTTTCCATCACAGGTAATGTGGATCTTTGTACGAGTGGGTTAAAAAGTGTGAAAAAAATGTTTGAGCATTCGGCCGTCGATTTGAGAACCCATCATTGGCTGAACTGATGACACTTAGCAAGTACCACTTTACCGCTTTGTCCAGTGCACATGCGGTCGAATCTGCTTATATATCTATTGAATATTTCTGTGACGTGTACGCAAATTTTAAAATTATGGCAAACCATGAACAGTAATTTTGATAAAATTACTAGTATTGATTTTCATTTGTGGAATGGCCTAGTTATTGGTCAGCAAGCTGGCAGTCACAGCATCAGTTCACACGGTACAAACCCTTCCAGGAACGGTCATACAATATTGTTGAAGCAATTAGGGCTTACGAAAGGTTGCTGAGGTCACGTCCTTAGAAACAGCGAAATATCATGCGTGGGCGTTCCGTCTGCCCTTGCTTCGATGCCCCCTTTCTTGTGATCCATTTAGCAACGCTATTCAAGAGCACTGAAGAAAATGACATTCGCATCTCTTTACATTCATTTTTAATATCGTGAACTAATGAGTACTTCCCCCTCTTTCTAAGCCCTTCCTGCTATTCATATCAAACAAGGAAGGATTATTTTTGGACTCCTGTTGGTGACAGATGGCAATCGTGTTACAGGCTCGGTCATTCCGAATAAGCAAAATATTGCCGCCTTTGGGCATTTTTCATGTAATTCTTTTGAAGTACCAAAAATGGACTTCTCCTCCCACGCACAGACGGTGAAGCGCTCCCTTTTTCGGAGTACGTTCATGAGAAAGAGGTAGACTATTCGTCAGCAATTCTACTAATTTCATAAACTGACGTAATGGGCCGAATTTATAAAACATAGCAAAAGCTTACAAGCCAAAGCCCCAAGGCCAAGCTTTTGCTTGTCAAGAAGAAGCACAAGCCAAAGATTTTGCTCACAAACATTCATAATCAATTGCTTAACGTAATGACCGTTTCTTATAAAGCCGAGCAAGATTTTCTATCTGATGAAGCTAATGCTCGCAAGACAAACCTTCTGCTAATTCTTATAGGGAGTTGCTTGTTCTATGAAGCAAAAGCGAAAACTTATAAATACCTCTTCAAGAAAAAGCCCAGAAAAAGCAAATGCTGGTTTTTATGAATTCGGCCCATTGTGTGATGGACTTAGGATTGGTAGACCTCTGTCCCCTCCCCTTATAATCTAGCTAGGCGTAGAAGAAAATTCCGTTCCGTTCTCGGATCCCTGGAACAACCTTTTGCAAGATTTCAACCTAGTGCGTCGGCTTCTACATCCTGAGGTAATCAGTGTGGAGAACCACTGATTACCTCAGGATGCGGCTTGTGCATCACAAAGAAGGCCAACATTGTGTCACGCCACTGATATTCTTGCCCAAATAGAAAACACTTTCCCCCACGTAGAGGGAAGCATTCTCGTCTACATCGCCCATGACCAAATTGTATGCCGGTGTAACATCTGACATTGTTCCCCGTTTTTCAGTCCCGGTATTTCCTTCTTTCTGTTGGGAAGGTAATGACAATAGACAAATAGAGAGGCCATGACTGTGTAGTGCAGTGCAGTGAGGGGGGGGGGCATTCAAACACAAAAACGCTGACAGATGCTACACCGGCTATCACCCTGTTGCGTACTCCCCATCCCCGTGCATTGCTTCTCCATAAGTAAATTATGTACAGACAACAACCTTCAACGCATTGATTCAGAAGCTGCGAACGAAATGATTACTCTTGATGTGTCATCATTTTGCAATATTGGCTCCAAGATCTGCCAATAATAGGACATCTTCATCACCCAGCTTCGTACTTGTGCAAATAATTAAACAAATGCTTTTGCTGCCAGGGGAATTGTGACACTGTGAGGAAATGTACATGTAAATGACCTTCGTTGACGGCCAATTTGCATTCCTATAGACGTACATGGACGTACAATTAGAATAGAACGGCCAAGCAACACACATGTATATGTATACAAATACACCAAAATCGCAGTTATGAGGTCAGAGAGGTCTCTCGTTGCCGGGTCCAGCTTCTCCTGTTGGTGATAGTCGGTATTGTTGACCATGCAGCAGGTTGATATCTTCGAATCGAAGTCCTGACACCAAACGCTTTTGACCGTAATGTTGGTGGAGCTGCATAGATCCCAGTGTTCCCTTAATTCATTGTATTGAGAACGCTGTGAAACAAGAGTACAGCTGATGTCTGTGTCCCCTTATTGAAAACTCACGGTCACTCTCGCTGTCTATAGCAAGGGTGTGGAGGATACACTGCTATGTAGAGGACACTAGAAAACGTAACATCGGTTTGGAATGGGTGTTTTACAGTGATTGAGGAAATATTAAAATGATGAATCTCTTCAACGTTAATTTATTGCCAGATCTAGCACATTTACTCGAGAACCTATACGACCATCATCAGCCTGAGCAAACGAAGGGATTTGACTCAACTCGTTGGCATTGTTTTAGGCAAGACCAGGCTTGTACTTATACTGCTTTTTCTTAAAGCTAGACAATGCCCTAGGTGAGATGTTTCACATACCAAAGTATAAGATTCGTCGAAAAAATCAAATACCACATTGGATACAACCATTATCCAGACATAAACATGTAACCGTGAATTGGTCGTCTGAATTAACACTTCAAAGACTTTTAGCGGTTTGTTGTTCGAGATATGGGGTAGGATATATACGAAGTACATGCACATGTACATCAGAGGTGTGAACGGAATGGTTGACCTGGGAATGCAAGTCCGAGTCATAATAGTCTGCAATTTAAGGTTATATTCAATGGATGGTTTCCTAGACTGGTCAACCTAGGCTAATCCCTCGTTGAAGCAGATTCTGCACCTCCATGTTCTTCACTCGTCCCCAGCTTTTAGCTGGCCATATTGACCCACTGGTATGATTGGCGCCAAAAGTGAAGGATCATCAATAGACGGCACTGTTTGACGAGAGAGCCAATCACAAGCTATCATCACAGGACGGTTTACCGACGCCGCCATAGCGCACTTTCTGATTGGTTCAAAGATACGTGTACAAAATATACACTGCAAACTCATACTCGCGGTAGACTCGGGACCCAGTCGGTGTAGTCGGCGGCCGGAGCGACACACCGACTGGGTCCCGAGTCTAACTTGCGGTGGCCCAGTACAGCGGGGACCCCAAATCGGATAGCTAACGCCGTCTATAATTGATACTTTGAAGATCGCATCAACTGAAGCAGTTTCAGAGCGCGGTTAACCTAGTGGGTGGCGGTTTGAAACTGCGGGAGGAGTTACATGTAACTGCATGTCCTGCTCCCCCTGTTTGTAGTACTCGGGTAAACTGTCAACGGAAAACTAACCCATCGTCCGGATTTCTAGCTGCGCTCCAATGATAAAAGGTAATAGGTTCACTAAAGAGGGTGTGGTTGATTAAAGAAACAGCGATGCTGTATATCACAGCATTAGTGTAAAACACGATAGAGCTGTTCTTTCAATTGACCACCTACCCACCGATACAAATACTGCCTTTTTCCATTGGAGGGCTGTTACACTAAAGCACCTCGAGTGATTTGGGAATTTACAGGTGGCAGCACTGTCAATAATGGATTTATCATGAGAACACTCCAGCGCCATCTTGAATGTGGTGATTTCTCCCGAGGTACTGCACAGTATGTGAATAACATATTGCGTTTTAGATGTTGGCCCTCATTGATTAAGTACCAAGAATAGAACTAACAAATAGACTGCATATTCTTCTATTTTACCATATTTGGTAACCCTTTTAGTTCAATGATTAAAGTACAAGGCCCATCCCTTATATCGAAATGAAGTAATGTCAATAAATCAGCGCAGATTGAATATGCCTCACCCTGATTGATATTACTTCGATACATAAAAACACACTACTGGATGTTTCAAACACCGGAGCAACAGGTATTTGCCCTTAACCTAGGGTCAACTATCCTTAGGGGAAATTTGTAATCGTGGGTCCTACAGTGTAAAGTTTGACAATGCAAATGTGGTCGGTTACAGAATGGCTGTTTTCTATCGGTGGATATAAACTGTAAATAGATCAATCCGAAAGTACGTGTAGCTCTGATCAAAACCATGCGCCATAGGAATGTGTGGATTCGAAAACATTCCTCAGAAAAAGTCTGGTGTAGGTCGGAGGAAAGAATTTTGTTGCACCCTTCTAATTTATGAGCTCTTTAGTTTTCTTGGCACCTTCGTCTGGCGTCTTGCCGGCCACTTCTTCTCAGGAACTTTTTTTCCTTCCACGCCGCCGACATAATTACATCGATTCTTCTTCCGTATGTCCTGCCACAGGAAAGGGAAGTAGGATTACATGTACTTTGAAAAAGGATGTAAGTGGTCGTTCTCCGAGTAGGCGAGAATACGACCCGAGGGAAAAACATGCACTCGTTGGTGCACAGTGATTCAAATTTGAGAATGAGTTTGGTGTTATTCATAAAATATCACGTGACGCGTAGGAGTGGGATGAAATCGATGTATTGAATTCCCCGCCTGCTGTAAACAAAAGGTACCCAGAGGGTGAATGGGAATGGCAAACACTTCTATGTATTTGTTATAAATAATAAACTGTTCATTCTGAAAACGAGGCGAGATACCTGAACGAATCCAACATGCGAGTACAGGAGTACCTCACGAGAGCAACCTCTCAATCTCCCGTAGCAGGGTTTGGTCTCGCTTCTCTTCATACATGTACGCTCGCAAGTGTACGAAGTAGAGCGGGACCAAGGCCCTGCCATGGGAGGATGGCAACCTGTTAACTCTCAGTTAAAACTCTAGAAATGCATGTCAGGGTTACAAGAAACTACTATTTCAAGTTTGTATGTATTTGAATGGTGATGGTTCCAGAGCCATACATCCGAATTCCTCATTGAACCAGAACCAGATTTAGATTCCAGGAGGACTGTCAGTCACGTAATGTCCACTAGTGATCGGTGGGAGCAGAGTTGATTATGGTAACAGCACTACTCTAAGACACCATGTAGTCGATAATACAAGGTAGGGCTGTTATTTCGAATGATCGTGCTCCCACTGATAAAGCAACCGTACCACCTTTTACCATTGGAAAGCGTATAGTAGTTCACATTGGGGGTGTGGATTTCATCTCCGGTGCTTAGACCCGTCTCTTGTGATAGTCAAGATCATTCCTTGGAAGTACTTCGTCCATCTAACTTCCTCTTTCTCGTGCCCTAATTCCTGATTTCCTGAATGGTCAAGGAAACGAGGCCCCGAAACCTGGTAAAAAAAGTTTGAGTATTGTGAGCGGTTCGCAGAAAGCAACATGGTGTCCAATTGGCCTTTTCATGTAATTCTGCAACACCCAAGTGATTCACATCGTGGAGAATGCACTACAATAATTAGTCAGGGAGAACGTATATATGTACCACTGACGGCGTCTTTGTTATTATGTAGATAAAGTCTACGCCCTACATTTTATAGCCTCCAATATATAGCCAATGCAGAACCGTCCCCGGAATGGTAGGCCCCTATTGACAAACCCAGGTTGACAACCCTGCGTAACGAAGAATATGATCAATTTCCGGCATATCAATGATATTATCATCTTTCGTTGTCCACAGTGGTGAGTGTAGGCCTACTGTCGTCAGTCGGTATGAGAGGGTTACACGGACTGCTTCCGGCTTACACAGCAATAATCTACGCCCACGCCTGTTATATTTGCCGCTGTTATCACAATATGTGGAGGAGATTTCATAAAATGATAATAAAATGGGAAACGATTTATGCATCGGTGGGGTACGAAAGAAAGAAGACAGATATCGCACGTACATGTACATGTACGTGGGTTAATTTAGGATTCGTAGGTAGCCCGAGGGTGCGGATTGACAGAAATGCGGGGGACGGGATTTGCAATATTTTTAGCTTGCACTGATCAATGTTGAAGGAATGTTTGATAAACAATTTTGTTTTCGTTTTTTTTCAGACAGCCACAAGAAGATTATGTTGTACAAGATGGCTCTTAAAACATAATTTCAAGTTCACCTAAGTGGTAAGTGACCAACATTTTCTTTTCACGGAAGAGCTGACTGACCAGACGGATATACATGACTGCTGACCTATATTTTCGCCGGCAAAATGTAGAGCATAGATATGAAAGTGGCCAAATCCCATCCACATGATGATACTTGGCACACCCGCAGTAGGTTAATACCACGATGCAACCAGCAACGATACAGGACGTCCATCAATGGAAAATCGCTGAAAAACCCGAACAGTTAGCCGCAGCAATAATTAGCCGATCCCATATCACGTGACATAATATGTTTCCTCACGTGACGTTCTGTAGCGTTCATTCATAAATTCATCGCATCCATTCATGCATTCGTTACCGCGCTGTCAAGCAGTGGCTATACATTTTGTAACGATGCTTCACATCAATTTGAAGCACAAGATCTGTACAATTGATGCAGAAGTTGTACACTTGAAACGGTTCTAGTTGGACTGGAATAGAGTTAGCATAGACCGTTGCTGGCTAAGAATCGATGCGTTGTACAGGTAACCATGGTTGGATGTAGTCGATTGCGGCGTATAGAATGTACCAACGGTTTTTTTCACACGGACGGGTAATGAAAACATGACCTACAAGAACAGTACATACATACTGTAAAGTCACGTTTAATAAGTCATGTTGACAGGTGCCAAAGGTAATCAGCAGGCCAGTATCCTCCTGTGTAGAGATAGAGTCTTTTATCTGATTGGCTCTTGCCTGCTTTTCAATTTCCCTGGCCATTTCTAAACAGGAATAATCATTATGCTGGCCCACTGATTAATTTTAGCACCTGTTGACATGACTTACCGTACATACGTGTACATGTAGGCCTATATAGTGTAGGCCCTTCCAAAACAGCCTAAAGATCGTTACTGAGAAACCAACATTGGGAAAACGCTTTAGTTAGGGGGTGCCAAGGACTGCTTCAGTTGTGTCACGGCTTTTTAAAATCCGTTATGACTGAGATAGAGAGCAGTAACTCACATTGATACATGTACGTATCCCAATCTCGTCGGTAGAAATGTGCCTATGTACGTATACAGAACTGTTGGTTCAAAAATGTACAGGCCATAACCCCAAACTAGCATGCATAGGCTACGTGTAAAGGCCCCCATCCGATTTTCCCCACCCAGCGGCTTGCCGTGGATTTTAGAGACAGTACGGGTCCATTACGATTTTCATTTTCATTTTCATTTTCATTTCTACGGTTTTCATTCCCGGGGATCAGGGGCAATCTGTCTGTTTTTACTCGCCGTATGGGCCCCGGAGTGGATTAAGTACATGTAAGCGTACAGATCGGAAGTTGCTGACGGCAACCTCTCTAAATCGTCTGTATTTTTAGCAACACCACAGACTAATGTCCTACAAAGGTACAGGTGACATCAACATCAGACAATCGTCACGGTAGGCCCGAGCAACAGTCTGTTGTTGTATTCCAAGAAATGGGCGCGCAGCTGCTTAATGAATGGGCTGTAGAAATGACGACAGTCACGATATATCAATCTTGATTTTATATTAATCTTGATTTTCATAAATCAAGTAAACGGCGCATGTACTGTACCGTTACATCGGGTAACAACAAACCTGATAAACCTAATCGTACAGCAACAAATTGTTGCAGATTACATGTTCCAACAAGTTGTACTCGAGGAAACCCCATACTGAGTCATTTTTTGGCAATAGCGATGCCGAATAAGTTGTCACCATTTAAACTGCGTTGTAAACCTTACAAACATTTTGATTAGAGATTGAGAGATCCAGCCTCTCTATGTTGGTCTTTCTTTTGGCTCAGATTTTGCCCCTAATGACCCCAATCGTTGTATTGAAGATAGTCCCGGTAAAGGAACCGCTTACCATATCCATACAACTAACACTGTTCCACCTGTTGATATTCGACGTTTTAGAATTACAGTGAAATTATCAATGCCTGGGAAAGCTCCGAAAATCGTTAAACATGTTTGTTTTACTTTTGATATCGGAAATATTTGAGGCCGCAGGTACTTGCTGGGAAGCCTATTTTCGCTTTCGTTCGTCCGGATCAAATGCAGGTGTTCCTAGCGAAAAGTGAAAGTAGCTGATGAACATGCAGCATCCACTTGACTTGAAGATGTTCAATCGATTTTCTCTCATCGTATATTTACGAACAATCTTTTGTAATTTCGTACTTTATATACATGTACTTTGCTTTCTTTGAAGTGAAGTTGGGGAATCTTTGATAGTGAAAGACAGATCTTTTGATAGTTTATTTTAACTCAATCCATCGGTTTCGTGTACGTGGGGTTGTAATGTTATATTGTTGAATTCGTACAAAAATCCCATTCCATCAGTGTACGGTCAGTATCTTTGATCAACAGATCTGAAAACTTCTAAGTAACATGAAATTAACTCCAATTCCAAAACAATGTAAACCATAAGTTTAGATGGACTATGTATGGGTACCGGTAATTCCTATTACCCATAACCTAAAAAAAAAGATTTTTTTTGTTTTATAAAGTAGCCTGCTGTAAAATAAAAACATACGACGCAGAAGGCATCCTATATTACTGGTACGTAAGGACACGTAGTTATAATATAGGCCAGTTCATATATAACAACAATTTTTTAAATTTACAAATCATTAAAAGTGGTCCAAATTTTAATTACTTATTATCAATGTTTCACAAGCAAATCGAAAGAACCCATAAAATTGATTTGGTGGTTGAAAGTTCGCAATGATTGAGTTCATGTTTTAAGCTCGTGACCAATGACACGGTTATGTAAAACGAAACTGATGTTATGATGCGTGTGATACTGCAGGTCTCATTTATTTTGCAAATTTGAAATATTTTCTAGTCACCAGATCGTCATGGGACGCAATTGACTACAAAACATCAGAGGTAATGTATTCGGAGAATGTGAATAGCAACGATTTACGTTTTGGGAATGTATCAAGTTGCTGTTTTCAATTTGGTTCAAAGTGGCCGCGGGATATTTCGCACATGGCGTATGTAATACGTATGCAGGGGAAGTGTACTTGACTAACAGTCTAATTCCAGGGGGACATGCAATTTACAAGAACAAACAAATGTAAAATTTAATGGTAACTTATTGAAAAGATTATTGCAGTTATGAAATCTCTCTGCCTAGTTTTAATTGATAATATTCGATGGTTGGTAAAAAATCTATGTAAAGATGACAGGTGCAAAAACCGGTGTTGTATTAAAAGAAATGGTGAATGACACAATAAATAGTCTGGTTACGTAAATGTACATGCATACATGTACATAAAGGAAAATGGCTACAGCACATAGAGCAGGAAAGTGAACCGAAACCTTATGGAGAAGGGGGAGGATTGTCTGGGAGCCGTCCCGCAAGACGGAGTATTTACAATGTATTAAAAATGAAAATATAAAACTTATGCGAAAAGGAAATCGGTGGAAATACCGCCAGTGGGAAGCGCTGTGAGCAGCTGTATATTTATCTCCTTTTTTTTTACGTTTCGTACATGTAGGCCTACATGTAGCACTGCAAAAAGTACGCCTTCATGTACGCCGTGCCGCGACGATTTCGCATTGCTTTGCTCTGTTTTTAATGTCTATAAGGTCCAAGCTTCCTTGTTACTCACAAAACTTGGATACAGCCGCTCGCAGCGCCGCCCTGTTGGGATAAAAAATAATGCGGGTTCTCATCGATTACATTTCGTGAAACACTGGTTGGTGANGGAGGCGCTGTGAGCGACTCTACATGTATGACTCTTTTTTATTTCCTGTAGCACTGCAAAAAGTACGTCTACATGTAGGCACGCCGTGCCGCGACGATTCCGCATTGCTTTGCTCTGTTTTTAGCGTCTATAAGGTCCAAGCTTCCTTGTTACTCACAAAACTTCGATACAGCCGCTCGCAGCGCCGCCCTGTTGGGATAAAAAATAATGCGGGTTCTCATCGATTACATTTCGTGAAACAATGGTTGGTAAAAGTAAAGCACTTGTTATGATGGTTTATCCAAATGATGTATGATGAATCGTTGACTCTCCTTTTATGTCTCAGAAGCATTAAAAGCATGACTTCAGTTCAGTACGCGATACGCATGCAATGTCACGGATTAATGCAGTAACTTTTAATTATAGCTTCTCCATAATAAAACATAATCTATGCGATAGTTTTACGACTATGGTCCCTCTCATGAACCACTAAAGGAGCCAATTTTATTGTGAATGCATTACGATGAAACTGTAGTAAATTTATTGTTGTGACAAGCAAGGAATTCATAAATAAGATGAAAATCAGTAGTTGTGGTGTGAGAATCATCGTTTGTACACTGAATTACGACATCATCCGATCTTTCATCGGGTGGAGCATGAATGATTACAGTATGTGTTCGCTCGCAAAGGCAGTCCAGTTTGGTATTTCGAAGTCAAGTCCAGAATTTCAAAGTCAAGTTTTGAATTTCATAGTCATGATTTGTATTTCGGAATCAAGTTTTGAATGTCGAATTTCGATCCTTCTGGGCTTTTGTAAAGCATGTATCAGTGATACAGAATTAAAATATACGACGCTATACATGTACATACTGACCAAATACGTGTCTAAACATAAACCAATACTTTTAGCCCTGGTTTGAAGTGTAAACAGAAGAAAATAGTCCGACAACATCCTGCTGTAGAGAACCATACAGCAGGCTCCTGTTTTCTCAATTAATGGAAAATATTGTTCCAGTCGTTCGACATTCGAGACTGACCTTTCCACAAATGGATGGCTTCCAGCCAACGGACCCTGGGCAGTGCGCAAATGGATATTGCAAAACACGCCATTTTTCAGTCGGCATCAAGTCATGCAGTCATCTGTTACTGAGAGTGTCATTCCAAAATACGTTATCACTGTTGCCTTGCGCCAGACTACGGCGACCTCGGAGAGTCTGGCTGACCATCTCGTCTGCTTCATTTGGCTGGTTTCCAAGTCCATTCAGTTTGGACCTCACGATAACGACGCTCTCATCGTTTATAGTAGAATTTTATTGACCAAAGTTTGAATAATTACACAGACCTCGTCCATATGATTGGAAATATCAGTGAGGCGTGCCCTGTACATTTGTGATGGATCAATATCAATTTGTGTAGGCGCAGGGGCGAGGGCTGTTTGGGAAACGTATTCCCACGGGAATTTCTCGTGTAGATGGCTTCAAAATGTCGAATCGATGTTGGCTTCTATGGACTGAGCTTGTTCTAGTTAAATTGATAGCATAAATCTACTGCCGTATCGAGCCGTGTGTACATTACAGGACAATAATTGGAATTAGTACGATGTGATATTGTTGGATGTCGGTGAAAATGTGGGAACCTGCACTCTGTTGCGTGCACACTTGTTTGAAGTCCACTCGAGGCAGGGGAGGTCCAGGGTTAAGAGAGGGGAACGCTTACGAGCCTGTGGTGATAGGTGTGGGATTTTCCCATGAGAATCCCTTCTGGTAGTCATAGTGATGATGAAAACAGTGTGATCATCATTGTTAATCCCGCAGTAAAGAGAAACAGGCCCCGCGCAACTTGAAAATTGCAACTTGAAGTTCCGAAACACAAACACTCAGATAGTTTGCATATGCCCTGCAATTCTGAACCTCCAGATATCGACGGATATGGATACCCGTATTCACACCCGCTCTCCAATCCAAGGAGCTGCGTTTGAAATTAAAATGAGCCGTGCAGTCTGACGGAACCGATTGACATTTGAAATTATGTTTATTTGATGAACCAAATGATACATTAACAAGGGCCATCGCAGAGCATTATTGGCCCTGGCCTTGACGTAACCGATTTGTAGTGCATCAATGTACATTACACGTATAATGGGGGTCATAACTACGATATAGGGCAGCAAATCGTAACCAGGTCCTGTAATGGACGCCCTTTGTGTGGGAAATTGATTGGGGTGTCCCTTTCATTTCAATAGTTTTAACCACTAGTGACACCTGTTGAGCTAGTGGGTGATGGTCCTCATTACCATATGAAATACACAGCGTCATACATCTGAAGTTCCGCAAACCGGTGACAGTTTCTGGACCTGCCCTCATCATCAATCACAGCACGTCTAGTATATGGAATATAAATGCTGCTATCAATCATATGAGAAGGACGGAGAATATTTATCAATTCGTTGACAACCAATCTCCATAATCAGTTGATAAATCCTATTGTCCGTGCGATGACCTCGATGATTGTTTGCCTGGCAGCAGATGTCGTTTGTTTGGGATGTTGGACCTTAAGATATCAGGCCTACGGTACGTCGAGGGAAGGGACTGCAAAGGCCACCTGTTGCCATGGTGTTGGTCATCGTTTTAACGGCCCTCCGCCATCTTGTTTGCTACGGGATTTCTTTGTATGCAAATGACCTTTTTGGTGGGCAATACGTATTTTGGACCAATCACATGATTGTTTTAATTTGCCTACGAAATAAGTGCGCGCGCATACCAGTAGGCTTAACAATTCCATGAAAAACCAAGATGGCGGCAGGTGTCGAAACGATGAATTTGGAGGGAAAGGGAGAAATTTGTCCCTCTCTGTGAAATGTTGATTTAATGACGGAAAATAACAACAATAACAATATGAAGCTTTCACATAGCACTTTCTACTTGTAATGGTACATACATGTACAGTCTCAAAGCCCTTCACTATTACCCCTACATCTCCAGAAACCTTTCTAGGCAAACTCAAGGAGCGGCAGCTCATTCAGCGCATCTAGAAGTGACTGAAATCTTCTCCTATTCAAACCGTGCTTGCTTAGTTGGTTGCTAGTTGTGTACATTGGCCTGTACAAACTGGGCACTTTAGCAAACAACTAAGCCTAGCACATTTTTATGAATGTGGGCCCTGGTTGCTGGTTATTCCAGTGCTCGACTGTATCAATATGACCAACTTTTGTTTTCCGATTTCCCATCTGTACGTTTCGAAAGAAGTCTTTTTCTCCCCAGGCTGTTATGAATGATCGTGTTTACCACGATGCCTATGCCTTTCGCAAGGTCACCGTTACCATGGTATATTGCTAGTTATTGCACAGTAACATGTATCTTTTCGAAATGATGGGTCGGTCTAAGGGATTGAGAACACGAGAGCAACAACCACTTTCCCACAAGGAAAGGTTAAAATTAAATGCGTGATTGTCATGTGGCCATCCATTCCAGCCACGGGTATACTTATCTCATCATTCTGTTTCTGCAAAAATGGTGTGGCGACTATTGGTACGTGACTGTATGTTGAGTACCACGTGAAAGGAGGCTGTTTTGAAAAGCCAATTGCTGGTATTCATAAAGTTACATGTTACAAATGCTTTTACTTGAGATTTCCACAGCAAGGTCCGATCAAAAATAGATAAGAGAGGATATCTATTTTTGGCCCGATGTAAATGTTGCAAAACTTGAAGTAAAGCATTTGCTAGCTTTTATGAATATCAGCCAATGGATGGTATTTATAAAATTTAACAAATGCTTTTACTTAAGATTTGCACAGCGAGGTCCAGTGTAAATGTACTGTCGCAACTTGAAGTCAAAGCATTTGCTGCCTTTTATAAATATCAGCCAATGGGTCATACTATATGAATAAAGACTTCTAGTACACATGTACATGTGAATGCTTTCCCTTGAATTCTGCAGTACAAACGCGCTAGACAATGCTGTACAAATCTGAAGTAAAAGCATTTGCCACTCTTTATTCATGACTCCTTGTCCGCATTCTGGTACAAGCAGAAGGACGAAAAGGTACCAAGAATACCATTTTGTAACCTTTACATATTGTCGGACCAAGCATCCTCATTTCGTTTCAGTGACTTGCAATTTCTTCAACGACATTTTTAATGACGTATTCGTGTAATTCCCCTTTGACTCAGAAGACATCCAACTGATGAATCGTCCCTCCATGCATCTTATCCCCCGGGCTATGCTGTTGCTGATGACTGTACCCGCATCCATCAGACACATCTGACGAATACCCAGAAATAGATTTTTTTCCATCTCGTCTCCCCTCCCAGTGTAACAAGAACGAAACTAGTCATCATCATACCTTCGGATGAAAGATCAGCTGCTGAGGCTGAGTAAGGATACGTGTACATTGGCATATTGCCATACTTGCCATATTTGGTAAAAACACCCTATTGAGGGTCTTGAGTTTTTTTTCTACCGACGCATTAGTGACTCAATCGTGTGGTCGGTTTTTTTACTGCGCACAAAATTTGACCATATTTGGAATGCTTTTTTGGCAATGCGGGGATATTTCACATTCATTCCGCAACATCTGTCATGATTTGTCACTTTCTTTCCTGGCTTCAATTCTTTTTATTAAAAAAGTGACATCTAATAGAAATTTTAACAATTTTGACAATTTGAATCTTTTTTTAGCACCCGATAAGTTTTAACAAAAAAAATTAGGGCGGGCGAAATTTTTAATGTCAATTAGGCCTACACGTAGATTGGTTGAGATCTGTAACTCTCCCAGCTAACACGAATATTACACGTACTGTATACATGTACATGTACATGTGTACTTTGTAAGGCTGAAAATGAACCAGGTGTAATGTTTTTCAGTGTGGCCATTTTTCAGTGTGATTCCAATTGTTCGGAACCACTGGGAAACGGACTCGCTGTTTCTCTGTGTGTCGTCCATTGTCAATTCGCCGCTTAATATTCCGTCAATTTATTGTAATGTCACCTGGCACACGGGCCACACTGAAAAACGTTACTCGATCACATCGAGACGGTGTCCGCGTAAGTTGCTGATCTCAAACTGGCTACCAATGGATGTTCACAAACTATACACATTCGAACACGTATGACGTGCAGTCTGACGACTGCTAAAAATCAAGTGTAGTCGGTCACACACCAATGTAATGTTTGAGGCACAAATTCTCGACAACCTGCACATCTATACTCTGTACATGTACATGTACATGTACATGTACATGTGCAGTACGTCCAACCTATGATGAGCAACAGGTGAGAGAGAATCCATCCATTCTGGAAACCAATAAACCACCAATGTTTACTATTATTCCATATCATGTTTGTATTTCCATTATCTCCGACGTGCCTTGGATTCATTAGCTTTGAACATTGGGTTGTGATAAAACACGTCACGGCTGACGGAACGATGTTACATCAAGCATGGATTTTTAACAAAAGTGGCGCCACGGCAGGCTGTCTCAATCTGCTCTTTGATAGCACGATCGGATTCTTTCGGAACGCATTGACCTTGAAAACATGGCGATTGCGGTGCTAAAAGCTGATACACGCGAAAGTGACCTTAGGGACTTTCAGCAAGGCTCCGTATCGTCGTCCCGTATCACGTATGACGTATGACTTTAATAGAAAATGCATTAGCTCGATACGTCATACGTGATACGGATCGATGATACGGAGCTTTGCTGAAAGTCCCTACTCTCTATTACTCATTCCTTATTGTGGTGGGCGGAAATTGATATCGAAACGTCTCGTTTTCACCTGATATGCAGTTCAGTTTTCAACCACACCTTTACTTAATTGGCTGGTCAAATTCGTTTAAATGCAAGGGCGATAGAAGCAAATACATCGTATTCTTGCTTGTCCAATGTTCATTTTTCACTTTTTGCTAGACGTCTTTCTTGCTTGTCGTCAAATTTTCATTTTTTCTTCATTTTGGTGGATGTCTTTCTTGCTTGTCGTCAAATTTTCATTTTGTCTTCATTTTGCTGGATGTCTTTCTTGCTTGTCGTCAAATTTTCATTTTGCATTCATTTTGCTGGATGTCTTTCTTGCTTGTCGTCATATTTTCATTTTTCTTCATTTTGCTAGACGTCTTTCCGGCTTCATTTTGTTATTTATTTCGCTCGACGCCAGGTTCCGGTGGCTGGCCTTGATAACTTCTCAATTCGTTTCATTATTCATTTGAAGGCAATTCGACTCTTGCTTCGCTCTATTCCGTTTCGTCAAGTGCCATTAATGACCACAAACGACCAGAAATGCAGCAACAGCAACAGTACATTCCCCACAATCGATGGCAAATGTAAATGAACGCATCAGGCCTACTTCCAGGGTTTCCTAGGCCTGGATCCCAATGATATAAACGTATACATTTATAGGCTGGAATCCAGATCATTGCGCCGGCACCTGACGTTTTGTGATGTGAATGACCTGTTGACACACTGACTGATATTTTCGTTCATTAGTCCTGATATCAATGGATACGACTGTGCATTACACAACAGAACGCATCCACAGTTTTGATACTACGGTGGTATTCCTCATACTCTACAGGGTGGGCCAGAGAATGTGTCCCTCGAACAATAGGGAAACAATAGAAATGCTATTGTTCGAGGGACACTTTCTCTGGCTCATCCTGTAGTGCGTTGAGCCATCAGTTGCGGTGCATGACTTCTCACTCCAGAATGCGGTAGTGCAGGAGTCGTCCTTGAGAAAGCTGGCCTTGATCCAGAATCGCCATTCGGGCACTTGTATTGACTTGGACACGCTACGAATTGAACCCAATACCCGACACGTCATCTGCACTGACGTTGTCACTACACCACTCTGCAGCCCCTAGGCAACAGCTCGCCCATCCATCAAAAATGGAGATCAATCATTTATGACCATCCTTCATCTCACTGTGAGGCTCATCTGTCTTCAAGCATCCACCACCCACTCACCGCGATGGCAGAAAATCTATTGAGTTCGCGTTTTATACGACGCCACTCCTTCGTCTGCATGGTGTCAATGAGAATCGAAGGAACGGCCAATTCATTCATTTATGTGCTCTGATAAAACGTATAAATAATGTAACAGCATGTGCTTCATATCTGTATATTAAAAGCGAGGTACCGAATGGGATGAGTCTTGTATTGTCATAGCGTGTACTTGTGCATGTGTACATGTACGTGGAATGTACGCCATTACCGTGGATGATGTTGAAAATGCGGATTCCAAAAAAGCAACCACGCCAAACCTCCCTACCAAAACACAGAGAAGCTGGGTACGTGCAACCTCGTTCCCAGGGTCTTCCTCTTCCGTCATCCTCTGTCATCTTCTCCGTCGAACCCTGGAAACACATCGGGCCGTATTCAATAAGGGTGTTTAGCTAAATCAGCGTACAAATTCTGCATTACACAGGTTATAGGCCTAGAAACTATTGTTCTACGTTCTGTAAGCTGCCTGATCCCTGGCATTTTACCCACACGATGATTACACGCGTCTAACATTCCTGCGTCTTAGTGTGCGAGGACAATAGAACGTGTTGGAAAAATTCTAGACCAGCCTTCCTGATCGTTCAACATTTCCTTCATGCTCTTTGACTTAGACGCAGGATAGTTAGACGCGTGTGATTATCCTGCGGGTAAACGCCTCTGGTGAACCACCGTACAGACATCAGACAATAGTTTTCTAGGCCTTTAACCTGTGTAATGCAGAATTTGTACGCTGGTTAGGCCAAAACACCCTTAAACGTGCGATGATCACCCTTATTGAATACGGGCCATCATATTCAAGAATTGTGTAATTGGGAATGTTGCCAACTCGCTGGATTGGTTCACGGCCGACCAATCAAGTAGCAGAATTTGAAATGTAGTGTATCCAGGGCTTAACAAGTCCTGACTGCATAATTCAAGCCCTGGGGACGAGGTCGTGGTAAGTGCGGATAGGTAAGAGACATGAGAGATAGTCTGTCTGTCCTCTCAAAGGAAGTGTAGTCCCCCAGCCATTGCTGCACCTGTCATTCGTTATCCAATTACCATGTAGGTACTATCGGTCCTCAAACACTCAGCAGAGTGTAGGAAGCCCCCCTCGCCACTGCTGAAAGTGTCATTCTTTCTCCTGTTGCCATGTCTGTTTCTGGTCATCTCCACGGTAGAATCAATAAAATCATTAATATTCACCAACTTTTAATAATAAATGCTTTCATAGTAGGCTACACAGCAGGATCTACGCTCGTCGCTCTTGTGCCTCTCAAAATGTTACACTATATTTCCCATAGCAAAGTTAAGTACATTTCAATGTAACGCCGAGGGGGAGATTTGTAGCAAGACAAACGCGACAAAAGCAAAGGACGTGACGTCAGCAGGGATTATGTTAATTAGCCGGTTCCGGTTACGATCGGTTGAGAGTAGTGAGAGATTATTGATGATGTCTGAGATAATAATCTGGTTTTAGTGTTCTGAACAAATGAATATGGCAGTCAATTAGACCCAGCTGTAGGAACGTAGGCCCTAGATGCTTTACATTGCGGGTCTTTATTTACATTCACATCCAGGCCACAGCTAACCAACATATCAGTGAAAGAATCGATTTGTCGGCAATATGCATTGATCAGATGATGTTCAGGGGTTGACATGAATGGCGTTACCGCATGGGCTCTACCATCATGGCGGGGGTGGCCACGCAATGTCATTGGCGGGAATTAGTTACGCCGTCAAACCGCCAGGGAAACTTCAGTTTTGGCGCGAAATAGCTAATGAGATGGTGACGTCATACAGGGTGAAACTAGCCTGGGAATCACATTGAATAATGCTAATACATGTTGACGTTGATGACGCGTCCGTCTGGCGGGAAGGCGGCGCTGGAAAATATCGGGAAAGAGCTTATCATCCCGTTGCGCAACAGTCGTTTGATATTCTAAGAATATTTGACGTGGGCGTTTTGTTTTCTGCAGCTGTTCCAGCTGAACGTCAGTCGTCATGCACCAATCCCCGCGGTCATCACTATCAGTTGTGGCTGAATTCAGAGTTGTCAATTTCAAATTGGTTTTCATTCCAGACAAGATTTTTTAAGAAGGCCAAAGTTTCGGCGGCTATAGTGAGTTGGCCCGCAGAGAACGTATAATTTCTGCTCGCCTTGCGTTATATGTGGCGAGTTGTCTAAAGCGTCGTTTGCAGTGTAGTTGGGCTCTTTTTTATCAAAAGATAACGCAGTGGACCCTCGTGAATTCCTCCCTGAAGTCAACATGATCGGGTTTCACAATAAAACCATCAGAAACAATCCCGTCTGCCGTTGCGCAAATTTACTTTACCTATTGATTGGAGCAGTCTGAAGTGACTGTCTGGAGAGGTCAAGGCCAATCTTGTTTACACCGTTTCCATGAAGTTTTGAATCACCGTCACGTGATGTCGCAATGTTGTCAATACGAATTGCGTCTTAATTGTCAGACGGTGGATTAATTCTTGTCTGATCCCTGGTGAACAATGCAGCCAGACATAAACAAGAGAAAATCCATTGCTCACGTGAAGCATCCTCAAGATTTGATTATGCCAATGATTCAAATTATTTTCTGGTCCCTGTATCAGAAAAATGCACTGTTTACTCGAATATACATGTAGACTGCCGTTTATAGTTCCGTTTTGGTGAGATATATTAGGGAGGATTAGAAATCAAACAATAAACGTAAACTTTACGACAACGTCATATTTTATACTACACATTAACCAGATTTTATATTGCATTTTCTGTACAAAAATAACGCCATCGTTAACGTTTACGTTTATCTTTCCATTTCTAAACTTCCCTATTGCCAAATGGAATGCGACATGTCACAGCCATGAGAATACCAAAAATGTCTTCTGCGATAATACTCAGGAAAGAAATGTTAATATAACCCTACTAGAAGGAAAAAAATATGTGCGCAAAAATGGTATGAAACTAAACATCCCACCCATTCACAGCAGGGACAAGATACATTGTACATGTACCTCTTTCAATTTTTATTGTCAAAACAATTCTGCACGACCACATGGTGCCTACAGGCTGGGACAAAAAAGCAGCGGTGTGCGACCTGATTTTGTGCAAGTTTCGCGGAGAACTGTACAGAAACAAAAAATAAATGAATAGATGAAAAAATAAAAAATAAAAATAAATAAAAAATATAAACCTTCCATCATTGTTTCGTTTTCTTCATGACCGGACGTTTTGTTGGACCACCCTGTCTAGTTAATCCAGCTTCTAGCTTGTTCCTTTTTCGATAGTTCCTTTTTTGATTGTCCATCGGCAAAACAACCAGATACAACGCAGAATCTTTGGCGTGAAGCCACTTTCCATGTAGACCCTCGAGAGATTTCGAGCCTGTTCCGGGTTGATCCTTGACGATCGCTGTGAGGAAATTATGTCGCTGTTGTCATCCAGAGGAGTTCAGGGACACCTGATTCATCCGCACGAGTTTCAATTACGCCGCATCATCAGAATTTGATAGTTTCACAACGATTGCTCATACTGCGAGGTTGTCTAGGGAAATTTATTGATCAAAAGTGCATACACTGTATGGGGGTGGATTTATTCAACAATACACCGGTAGCTGTAACCTTACAGGAGTAAAATAAGGCCGAATATAACTTAGTAGCCATTTAAAAGAAAATAAGCCACCACAAACAACATTACAAAACTAAACTTAAAACAATTTTGATTTTGATTTTAATTTTAAATTTGATTTTAATGTTAAATGTATTTTTAATTCGAGTTTTAGTTTATAATACGAGCAATATTCATAATTTATCATCCAATCAATAATTATTTATCATGAAATTGTCAATTGTTTTTACTGCCGAGATGAATTTCAACCAGTACGTTACAATCTTTATCACGGTTCCAGCTGTTAATAAAAAGCACATTCATCACGCGGTTCAGTATGTAATGCAGTATTTATATACATTTTGAGGGTGAGATATGTAAAGTGTTTTTTTTTTAAAAAAAGGGGATACACCTTGTACATTCCGAAATCAATGTTTTTCGATACTGAAAATAATACATGTATCTGTAGCGATACACATAGAATTCAAATGTTTGAGATCCATGTTAAGTTTTACCAAAGTTTTACGAATACATATTTTATGTTTGCGGATCTCAAACTCGCTAGACAGGTGTAGACATTCTCCTGCTCATCAGTAAAGGAATGGACAAATTATTGTGATATTAGGTTGAAGGGAGAACCACGACTTCCAGTTGCGTTTTCTTTGCCTTTGGTGAACAGAAATGCCCTGAATGTGCAAATTCCATGAGTAACAAAGACTTTCGTTTTGATATTGTCAAGTATCTACATGTAGACAAATGAAACTCATCAACTGTTATGTACTCGTTATTAATTAATTGTACATCTGGGATATCAATTTGCATAATCCTTTATTTCCATGAGCAAAACGTCTGCAGATCGTTCACACAAGAATTAGCCCCAGGTGCAGTGACCTGCTGTTGAGGCGATAAAGATTTGAGCGCCACCTAGAAAGAGTTCAAAGAACCACGGTCACCAGACGGGTGGCTCCAAAATGAATCATTCCTTCATCATTGACCTCCTCGTTTCCATGGAGAAGGATAACAAACAATGTGTCAAAAATAAGGGCGGAACAAGATGTTAGAGCGTTATTTTTGGACACCTTGCCTGTAGGAGATGACGCCCTGATCTTAAAATATTGGTGATCCTACACCGTCATGATATTTTGAAGGAAGTTTGGGAAGGGTGTGATGATTCCAATCTCGTGGCACCAAAGATGTTTAGGTCATGTCATGGGAATTTCCCCAACTGGGAGATAGGCGGACGTCGTGATCACTCTGATTGCATATTGACAACGATCTTCCATTTCAGCGTAGTGACATGGGCAGTAATCGTGACCAGGGGTGGCCGCGTAGAAACTCCGCTAGCACTGGCGAAGCCCATCTTCCGATAGTGCTGTACATTTTTCCATGCATTTTAACACCGATAGGCTGTCGAAGCACTAGCGGAGTTTCTATGCGGCTACCCCAGCGGTACCTACCTGGTCACGATTACTGCCCATGTGGGGTATGTAGCAGCAAAGGAACCGTTTTGCTCTCTTGATATCACACATAAAATACATGTATAAGGGGTTAATGACTGTGGTCACAATCGTCAACCACACAAGGCATCCGAACCCGCGACTTGGGCTCGGCTGGGCCGCAACACCACGTTCTATATGGTGATTTCTACTGGTAGGCAATGTGTATGTGAATGTTAATGATGATTGCGTCACATTCTACATGCAGATCATCAGTGCTGTTACGTATTTCAATAGTTGTTCCAAAAATAACTCCTGTGGCCAATACCTCGCTGGAATGGTCAATGCGGTAAACCGCCTGGTATTCAATTCAGGGGGAGGCCATTGTCTCGCAAATCCTCCCATTCCAGGGTTTGGTCACGCTCCTCGTTATACGCTCGCACACACTTTGCATGCAAGTGTATGAACAGGAGCGAGATCAAAAGCCCTGCGATGGGAGAATGTTCCAGTGGGCTGGCACGGGGTTCACAATCATGACGTCACGGACTTGAAGAACCGTCATGGCGGCCACGTTTGATGAAATGCTGTTTTCTTTGCTCCGAAATTTCTTGAAAATATGTCCACTTCGAGGTAAGAAACAAGTTAGACATAAGGACATAAGATCCATAATCATTCCTGCTACACACTGAGAGACGTAGTGGGGGGTACGTCTTGTATTTGCCGGTGTTTTTGGTACTTTTTGGAGCAAATCTTTGGGTTTCCTCTCATGAAGGTGTCCGTCCGGAAGCATAACGCCCCCCCCCCAAGACATGGCTGTGGTCTTCTCTTCGTGAATGCCGTCCATTTGTTGATGGAACTGTCATCTGATGCCGCCAGTGATGTTGCCTCCTCCTCCTCCGATCAGGAACTGCTGGATTGTAAGTCACATCCTTCGGTGTGGCAGGAATCTAGGTCCACCAGGAACCTAAGTCCGGTTCTATAGTTCAGCGAGGTATGAGGATAGCTATACAAGGCATGACCAATCGATAGCAAACAATTGACAGAAGATCTTACAACAGCAGACAATTGCAACTGGAACCTGCATCCCCCGGTAGGACTCCCAATCCCATCCCATCACATGCATAGTCATTCAATCTCGGCTCCTTTCTTCCAGATCATGGTTGACGTTCTCTATGTGATTTAATGCCGCCCATTAGAAGGTTGAACTGCCTCTAGATGCTGTCTGTCTTGTCAACAACTTCTGACCACAATTTGACCGATGGTGAGGTGTGTATGCTGGCCTTGTTTGCACAGAAGACAAAATCGTCAAAGAGTCATTCCACCTGAAGCCCTTTCTANCGACGGACGGCGAGGCTTGGGTAGTTCGGTTGGTCGGTTGAAAAGGCCTAACTTAGTCCGGATTATACGGAGAATTTTAAAGGGAATTTGCACTTTTGTTCCGCAATAACACTGTCCGGATCCGGATAGCGGGGTTTCCGGATAAGAGGGGGAAAATGCATGGAGGAAATTTGTCCCCAACATACCGATGTTCGGATGGCGAGGTTTCCGGATTAACGCAGTTCGGATTAACAAAGTCTGACTGTATTTGCAACTGTCCTGAGGGTTCTGTCTGCCCTGTTGCCAACTTCTGACCAGAATCTGACTGATGGTAAGTGTATGCAGGATGCCTAATTTCATTCAACAACCCAAATAACTTCATGCACAATCAATTCTCTACCTCCTTTCTTTCCTTTCAGAATATGCATCCGTTCTCCATGCAACTAAATGCCGGTCGTTTGACTGTGAAACACTCCGAAGGTGCTGTCTGGCACACATCCCTGACTTCCGACCAGAATCTGACTGATGGTAAGTGCCTTTGCTGGGATTGTTTCTACAGACGAACCGTAAAACTCCTCGTACATGGTCATTCTCACTGTTTTTTTTCTTTCAGAACTTGGGTTCGGTTCACTTGAGAGAGTAAAACTGCTCTCAGACGCTGTCTACCAAGTCACCCATCTGCCGGACAACATTAACCGTCGGTAAGTAGCATGTGACGTGCTGGTCTTGTGTGAGCACTGTAAAAAGCTTCCAACTGCTCTCCAATATGCCATTTTGCTTTCCAGCTTCCCCAGGAGAGGGCAGTGATCGCTCCTTGCTGTTGTCGAGTTGCAAATGTCAGACTGCGACTGAATGAGGTCCATTTGCAAGTGAGACAGTTTGAAGGTGTTGTCTGCACCGACTTCCGACTAGAATCGGACTGATGGTAAGTACGTTTCCTGGCCTTGTTTCCGCAGACTGACCGTAAAACCTCAAACACGGTCATTCTCACAGTTTTTTTTCTTTCAGAACTAGTTTTCGGTTCACTCTGAGACGAGAGGGTGAAACTGCTTTCAGATGCTGTCCACCAAGTCGCTATATCTGCCCGACAACATCAACCGTCGGTAAGTAGAATGTGACGTGCTGGTCTAGTGTAGCACTGTAAAAGCTTCCAACTGCTCTACAGCATGCCATTTTGCTTTCCAGCTTCCCCGGGAGAAGGCAATGATCGCTCCTTGCTGTTGTCGGGTTGCAGATGTCTGATACGCCCCCTCCCCACGACGTCACACATTTTCTGAAAACGGGACTCGGTCAATGATACTGCCGGTTATGGTGGCGCTCGATCACGACGTGCGAACTGCCGCGAGATGACACGAGATCCTACATACTACGAGATAACGGCCGCCATTATGGTGGCATGCATGCAGTCAAGGAGTCATGTAGACAAGGATTCTTAATTTGATTATTGGGCTACAGAGGCGACGAATATCCAAAGGATAACTTTTGTGTACAAGCAGTTTGAAGAGAAATAATTCGTTCAGGTGCAGGTTCAGGTTCTCTGTAGGTGTACATATATATAATGTCTAACTTTTCGTGATTGTGGAAGTGCCTGATGAAGGTTCTGGTGGCCGAAAATTCGTAATAAATGTGACTTGGAAGGATTCAGTGTCGTATTTGGTGCATTTCATTCAGCTCAGGTGAAGAGCTTTCCAAACGGATATCGTGTCGGGGATTCTGTCGACGAAGGACTTCTCAATTAAGATCTGGTTAACGGATACATTTTCATTCAAATAAAGGACAATGTTCATGTAAGTAGCGTTTATTTTTATGGGTATGGGTGTTAGTTGTGGTGGATCCATGTGCGAGAGTTCTGTTCAGGTTTTGTGTTGAACCATGACGTCATGCATTCCTGAAGCGGACCTCATCAGTCAATGAGACTGCCGGTTGGCGGCGCTCGATCGCGACGAACGAAATACCGCGAGATGATACGAGATCCTACAACATTGCGAGATCTGGCGAGATCTCGGCCGCCATGATGATGGAATGCATTGGTCTGCATTCAAGCAGGTTCTTGAGAAAATGAGTGTATTCCACACGTTTTCACCGACTGGGGACTTGGTGCATTCACTTTACGTTTTTCTTGGGTTTCGGAAAGCTTCGCGAGATCTCACGGTACCTTGTCGGCCATGTTGGATTACCAACGCAGTCCCTTTTGTTGTTGACTCGAGTCGGCCAAGCCAGAATTTCGTATTGCTTTTTTTTATTTTTTTTTCTGCTTTTGTGATCATCCCCAGTTGAATAAATTTGTAAACATTTACATCCCTGCTTTCATGGAAACTGAAACGCTCTTTTATTTATGCACGACAAGGTTTAGAAAATGGTTGATAGTTATTGTCCAACGAGGACGCTAGACTATATGGTGACCTGGTTTTGCCGGTCACGTGTCACGTATTTATTTTTGTTGACATTTTTTTGTTTTTTTAAAAATATCCAATCGTATCATTTTTTCAATTTTTTCCAAACTTTTTTAAAAATATTTTCCCATTTTTTTTCATTTTTTTTCTTCAATTTATTACTAAATACCTATATTTTGATACTTGTTTTTGCAGATGGTGTCCTGACTTAATTCGTACTCGTCACTCGTATAGTCCTCAATCGGAACGTTTTTCCACGTGATCGGTGATGCTGTTCGTACCTTTCGCTCGTACTCGTCTGTCGGAACAATTCTCCACGTGATCGATGCTCTGCTGTTTGTCGCCTTACTCGTACTCTTCAATAGACGGTTTCGAGGAAAATGGCCGCCGCTCGAAAAAGCCATAACAAACCGAGAGCCAACTGGCTTTTGGCTGGAGACATGTTGAAAATGTCGAAATCTTGCCTAAAAATACCTTGCCGCGCATTCCAAGAGCTACCACAGAGATGCTATAGTCCACATGTAACATACTCAACCATAAAAAATAGAAAAGAAATTCGGACTTTCTTTAAATCGATCACTTTGAAATGAGATCGACCCACGCTGCTGTCTATTTTTACACTTGACGGGGTCATGTGGGTCAAGGTCGTGGGAATTACGCTCATCCTCGGTTCCAATACCGTGAAAAATTAATTCGCAGACCATAAAACACTCGGAGCACTTCGGTTATTTTCATCATGGACCTTGGTAGATATTAATATTTTGGGAGTAATATGATAAATTATTCGATTGGGAGTTGATTTCACATTTTTCATATTCAAATTTTATTATTAATATGGCTCGTCTTCGTGGTCATGGTGGTTGTTGGTCTGTGGGACATCAAGTCCCGGAGACGAGGTTGAAAAAATAGTTGATTTTTCCGCCAATAGGTGTCGCGCATGCCGATTCTATTGTGCGCCATGTAAACAAACTTCGTGTCGAACACGTGCGTGATTGAGGAATATTTTCATCGATCTACCACAAAGTCCGGAATTTTGTTCGTTTTCATGTAATTGAGGATGTTGCCTATGATATATGACATGCACTGATAGCTCTTGGAATGCTCGTCAAGGTATTTCTAGGCAAAATTTCGACGTTTTAAAAATGTCTCCAGCCAAAAGTCACTTGGCTGGCGGTTTGTTGTGGCTTTTTCGAGTGGCGGCCATTTTCCTCGAAACCGTCTATCGGGATCTCGTCGACATTGACTCTGATTCGAAACCGTTACCTCAAGTCTTGGACACTCACGCTGAAGAGTCTTCATGATGTTAAATGCATAGATAAGTACTATCCTATTGTTTTCTAATCACCGATCGCAAATGGCCAATTCTGCTTGAAGACAGATGGTCAGGCCTTTGACTACTCAAACCACGCAATAAGTTGTCATGGACTATTGGGCCTAATGAAACACTTCTGTATCCATTGTACTGTCAGAACCAGACCCATTGTATAGGCACCTTTATTTTCATCTGTGTGTATTGTTTTCTTTCTATTGTTTGAATAAATCATCATCAAAAGTATATAAAACTTGTCATTCTGTTGTCACGAAGGTTGCATTGACGCAGTCAATCAGGGACACCCTGTAGAGGCCAGAAACATTATCTGGGCTCTACAGGGTGTTCCAGATATCGACTGCGTGAGGCCCCCTAGCGGCCGAATGTGGCACTACGATCAACCCAGCCAGGGATGAAAAATGAATGGCGAACAGCGCCCCTAGCGGCCGAATATGGAACTACACCTGGGCAAAAAATGAGCCTCGAACAGCGCCCCTAGCGGGCAAGCATTGAACTAAAATCGGGCTGGGAGCCCTCCAGGAACGCTACAGGGGACCATCCGGCTCCTTTACGCAAAAAGGCGAAAAAAAGCAGTAAAAGACTGTTCACCGTAGGATTCGAACCTCTGAACCTCCAGCCCTCTTGCTTGGTAGCCCAGCTCTCTATCCACTGGGCCACCGAGGGCTTCACACTGGTATAGGTATCGATGTTCCTCTTATAGTCTCCCAGGTATATTTTTTACTGAAAAATCGCTTAAAATTTCAAAGCCCAAGGCATGGCCAGTCAAGGGGTTGGCTCGGGACTTCTGACTGATCTGATGATCTCGCTTCCAAAAAATTTTAATTTGCCGATCGGTCAACCCTCACACCCACAAACACCGGCGACTCACTCGTCGCTCTGACTAACTCACTTCGGCAATTTATCGTTTCGCTCGAAGTTCGATCGGGTTTCTGTCGGCCCGTCCTGTCCAGGATGGTCCACCTTTCGCCTTCGAAACCAGTCTGCATATTTAAATGGCGCGCATCCAATCGGACGGCGCCATTTTGCAGACTGTTATCGCCAAAGATGTTCTTTCTCCATCCTGCTCGACATCATGGTGAATGACCTCACCATGACCTCGGAGTGATTATACTTCAAGTATAATTTCTCCAAGGCATGACGAAAAATTAGACAAAGACGTGGATTATTTTTTTAAAGAAAACTTAACACACTTTATTACATTTAAAAAATTAATCTGAACATAAACATATGAAAATGTACGGTAGAAGCGAAAGGGCATTTTTTTCGTTTTCCCGACTTTGGAATTTTTTCGGTGCCCCATTTTTTTCTAGACCAAATTCATTTTTTGTTCATTTTTTCTCTCGAAATTTTGTTCATTTTTTCCTGACTTTTTACTTTCGTTTATCCGACTTTTTCTTCCGTTTTCTCGACATTCTCATATAGCATTTAGATCAGATCAGGAATGTCGGGAACACGAATAAAACCTCGGAATTTCGAGAAATTATAGTGACAAAATAACTCGTTCAAGGGCGGAAAAACGAAAAAAATTGGTTCCTTTCGCAGCTATCGTGTACAACATACATATACAAAGCAGCTGTTAACAGCTGTGGAATGTTTTCACACAGACCCCTAGATGGTCTGTTCTGTGCTGAATTTGACCAAACTACATGTAGCAGAAAACAATCACCTTCAAAGGAGATAAGGGAAAAAAGGTCATCGTGGCCCGTGGTAGCGATAAAAAATTACCGATGAGGGGACCCTATATGAAATCATCAAAATCTCAATAATATTGTCGATTTTCATTAATGAAAGCTTGTTGTCCAATGATTACGTATTTATCTCTTCAAAACGATCAAAAATCTAGCCACTCTTGGTCTAAAAATGATGTTTGAAGCTAATTTGAAGGACAAGTTTCAATGTTTACATTTTGCAAGTCGTAGCCAACATGTACTTTGTTTTTTCATTCCACGTCAGCTCACGGTGGCAGCACCAGCCGAGTGTGATGAACTGGTATTTTTTGTCGTAGTTTTAGTGGTCAACAACATGCTTATCCATCATGAATAAATGCCTGTTGTCCAATAATTACGAATTTATCTCTTCATAATGATCAAAAATCTAGTCATTCTTGTTCTAAAAATGATGTTTAAAACAAATTTGAAGGACCAGTTTCAATGTTTACATTTTGCAAGTCGTGCCTATTTTTGTTTTTTCATTCCACGTCAGCTCACGGTGGCAGCACCGACCGAGTGTGATGATGCGCTGGTATTTTTGTCGTAGTTTTTGTGGTCAAAAACATGCTTATCCATCATGAATGAATGCTTGTTGTCCAATAATTACGTATTTATCTCTCCAAAATTATCAAAAATCTAGCCACTCTTGGTCTAAAAATGATTTTTAAAGCAAATTTGGAGGACATGTTTCAATAGGGAGGTTGAGATCAGCGACTTATCACGGATACGGATAGAATTCCGTGCAACGAGGACAAGTTGTGTGTACATTTCGTATAAAGATACGTGATAAGTCGCTGATCTTAACCTCCCTATTGTTTATATTTTGCAAGTCAAAGCCCACTTGTTTTTTCATCCCACGTCAGCTCACGGTGGCAGCACCAGCCGGGTGTGATGATGGACTGGTATTTTTTTTGTCGTACTATCAGTGGTCAAACATGCTTATCCATTAAATCTTCCATCAAAATGATTAAATGGCCAATGGTCCATGGCCCATGTGCTCACCTGGGTGAATGTACCAGAAGAACAATTGTCAAACGTCTAATCGAAATATTCCAGTTCAAGCCCCGAATTTTTCCAGGGTAATATCACCAAATTTCAATATCAAAATTTTCACTTGAATAATTGATGACATATGTGCCAAAGTCCAGCTGTACAATAGCGGGTACCGTGATACATGATCACACCAAGTTGGAAGATACTACGGTAGGTCACATAACCACGAAACGTGCCAACCAAATGGAAATTTTTTTAACTTTTGACATCCCTGCCTTGAAAAGTAGATCAAATCAAAAACCTGTTATATGTCGTGTGTCATCATTGGATGCATCGATGACAAAATTTGGAGACGACCTAATCCTAATTGGACTTTGAGGTATGGTTTTGGCCACCTAGTGACCAAGTAAAGAATCGATTTGTAACAAAGCTTGGTGTCATAGATCATCTGACATAAGGGTTGAAATGTACCAAGTTTCACATCAACAGGATCAGCAATTACGAAAAGTGCCACCAGATGGCAAAATCTTCAGCTTTGACGTCTGCGACTTTGATAAGTAGGTCAAATCACAAGCCCGTTACAAACGTCATGTGTCTTCATTTGATACACATGTAACAAACATTTGGAGATGATCCAATCATTAGTTCAGGAGTTGCTGCACTTTTTGTCTTCGTTTTTTGCCACATGGTGGCCAAGCCAAGAATCAAATCGGACCGAACGTGGGGCATAGGATATCTGACATAGTGGTATAGGCCCCCCTACATCTGTACCAAGTTTCAGGTCAATGGGTCATATGAATAAAAACTACCAAATGCTTTTACTTCAGATTAGTACAGCATTGTCTAGTGCATTTGTAGTGCAAAAATTCAAGTAAAATCATTTGCTAGTCTTTATTCATATGACCAATTAAGCTCATTTGTTACGAAACGTGCCACCAAAAGGCAAAATCCTTATCTTTGACCTCTGTGAGCTTGAAAAGTAGGTAAAATCAAAAACCCATTTATTGTTATGTATCCTCAATAGATACACAGATGATAAACATTTGGAGATGATCCAGTCATTAGTTCAGGAGTTATTGAACTTTTTGTCTTCTCAGTTTTTGCCACATGGTGGCCAAGCCAAGAATCAAATCGGACCAAACGTGGGCCGTAGGATATCTGACATAGTGGTATACATGTACCAAGTTTCAGATCAATGGGTCATATGAATAAAAAATAGCAAATGCTTTTACTTCAGATCGCAGCAATGAAGCACCAGCACACTGTCAACCTCCGAACTAAAGCGGCTGGCACCTTTATGCATATTCACGAGGAGGCGTGTCTTTATCGCCAGCTCGATGTACAAGGTTCAATCTGAGGCCTGCAAGTCGAGCCAGCTCGATAAATAACACTGATCTACGTATTGCTCACCGGGCGGCTCGACAAACAAGTCTGGTGCTTATTTATCGAGCGGCGTGATGAATAAACCAGGTGTGACAGGAATCAACGTCCCAGGAATGGAAGTCTCCCAAACAATAGTCTGGTACTGTAAGGTTACATTCGAATGAATGGTCATGGTCTCTGTAGCTACATTCCCTCGCTGAACATTAAGACCAGATTTGATTCCAGGGGACTTTGATCCCTGTCACACCTGTCTTAACAGAAAGTTGACCTGGAGAATTCAACTCAGTTCGATTCAGGGAAAGAGTGGTAACATCAGCCTGAGAAGATGGGGAGGAAGTAAAGGATTTGTTCGAGGGGGTAACACACGTGTACATGTCCGTGAAATTTCAATATAGTCCTTAGAAATCACAGTACAGGAGAATAGTCCTTTCAGTAATCAAGTGCATTCCAAACACACGATACAACGTCAATGTTTGTTTATCATTTCAAAGTCAGGAATGTTTGCCGAAATGTGTATCTGAGCAGCCCCCAAACGTTTCGCGATGTGTTGTTGCCTCAAACGCGAAAATGACAGGTTTGTCGGAGGAGAAAGCCCTAGCAATGAAAGTCCGGTGTGGCTAAGGTCGAATGGTCATGGTCTCTCTAGCCACATATCCTAATCCCTCGTTGAGCAATAAAAGCGGACGTAGATTTCAGGGGGACTTAAATCCCTGTCACGCCGTCATGGTCTCCGAAGGTCTCACATAATCTCCGTGGCGACCAATGTTCACTCCGGGGATTGGAAAAGTGACCATTTCGTTGATGTGGTGTCCGAGCTGTCCCGAAACTTTTGTCCGAATGAATGTTCAGCTTACAACACGTACATGTACGAAAAAGGTTTGGTGTTGAACACTACACTGTTCCATAATTCGAGGTTTTGATCAGTGCCCTCCAACGTCAAAAGCATCAGGTCTGTTGACACTCTCATCGGCAATGGGAGACAGGGAAGACAGCAAGGATGGTACAGCGAGGAGACTGACTGACATACGTCTCTCTGATTTACCTCATCTGAAAGGAAAGAAGAAAGGGAATATTGAGTAGGTTGTAAATTTCAGTCCACTTATTCATCCCATCACCTTAGTTACAAAACAACACGGTCCCACATCCTTGTGTGCAGAGATATTGGTCAGCATCATCATCCTTGGATGAAGGGCTATTGGTCAGGGGTAGCATCATCATCCTCGGATGAAGGGATTTTGGTCAGGGGGAGCATCATCGACCTTGGATGTAGAGATGGTCATGGGTAGCATCATCATCATTGGATGAAGGGGTAGTATCACCATCCTTGAATAAAGGGATATTGGTCAGGGGTAACATCATCATCTTTGGATGATGGCATATTGAGTAGGGATAGCATCATCATCATTGGATGAGGGGGGGGGGGTTAGGATTAGGGATCATCATCTTCATCTTGGATGAGAGAACATTGGGCAGGGGTAGCATCATCATCCTAGAATGAAGGAATATTGATCACTGATAGCATCATCATTCTTGAATGAAGGGATATTGGTCAGGAATAGCATCATTATCCTTGGATGAAGGGGGATATTGGTCAGTGATAGCATCATTATCCTTGGATGAAGGGATATTGGTCAGTGGTAGCATCATTATCCTTGGATGAAGGGATATTGGTCAGTGATAGCATCATCATTCTTGAATGAAGGGATATTGGTCAGGGATAGCATCATTATCCTTGGATGAAGGGATATTGGTCAGTGATAGCATTACCATCCTAGGATGCAGGGATATTGGTCAGGGGAATGTGCTGTTATCATTCTTGAATGAAGGAATATTGGTTAGCGTCATCATCATCAACCTTGGGGGCAGGGATATTGGTGAGGGGTAGCATCATCATCCTTGGATGAAGGGATATTGGTCAGGGGTAGCATCATCATCCTTGGATGAAGGGATATTGGTCAAGGGTAGCATCATCATCCTTGGATGAAGGGATATTGGTCAGGGGCAACATCAAAATCAACATTCTAAGAGGTGTTTTTCAGGGCAGCAGCAGCATCATCCTTGGATGGAGGGATATAGACCCCTTGCGCTTGTCCGTCCAGGGTGTAAACAATAGCCTCGCCCCAGGTGAAAACACGAACGATGTACAACGGCTCACTGCACATTCTCTGCATTTTCGCCTGGGGCGAGGCTATTGTTTACACCCTGTACGGACAAGCGCAAGGGGTCTATTGGTCAGGGATCCTTGGATGAAGGGATATTGGTAAGGGGTAGCATCATCATTCTCGGATGCAGGAATATTGGTCAGGGGTAGGATCATGATTTTTGGGTGCTGTAATATTTGGCAAGCCCTGAAAACAACGTCATGATCAGACTTGCAGTTGTCTGTCGGTGTTTGAGGCAAAGTAAAAATTCATATTTGTGTGCTTACTTCTAGTACATGTACATGTACATTGTGAATCTGATGCATGCACCTGTTAATTTTCGCCGTGATGGCTCTAAATACGCAGTAAACGGCTACGCTACGGTGAACTGTTACTACTATGAGTCTTCGGATAGCCTTTTGCAGAACTAAACCATTAGCTTACCAATATTCATGCCGTTTTATGAAGTTTTACATGTTTGCTAAAAAATTGACGCCATGTTTATTAATCCCGTCATGCTTTGAGTCTGAACTTTGACCCTCACGTGGCTTTAGATTACCATTTTAATGAACTCGCTCAGGCCAAAAAGAGGAACAATATGTGAATTGAATTCCAAGGTCGACCAGCTGGCCCTTTAGCTCAGTGGCCGTAGAGCGTGTGGCAATATGGAGTTTAAGAAATCAAATGATAAACGTTAACTTCACGACAGCGTTTTTCTTCATACTGCGAGTTCACCAGATTATATATTGCATTTTCGGTACAAAAAATAACGTTATCGTAAAGTTAACGTTAGCGTGTTCCCCATCTGTGAGTGTTCCCCTCTTCGAATGAATAAATAGGTAGTGAAATTTCGTAACCGGCCGTCCAGCCTACGAATGTTTAGCGAGGATTGGAAAGTACAAAATGGGGTAGCTCAGCAGCAGCCACCTCGGACTTCGAATTTTTCACCAAAAAGAAAAAGAAGCGTGAAAAAGTGCAGTTGGTGGGGATCGAACCCGGCGTCCCGCATATGCAACCACACGCTCTACGGCCACAGAGCTAGTGGGCCAGCTGGTCGTCCTAGGAATTCAGTTCACTTGTTCCTCTCTCTTGCCTGACAGCGAGTTCATTGAAATGGTAATCCAAGCCACATAAGGATCAAAGTTCAGACTCAAAGCATGACGGGATTAATAAACATGGCGTCAATTTTTTAGTAAACATGTAAAACTTCATACGCAATTGCTCTAAAACGGCATGAATATTGGTAAGTTGATGATTTAGTTCTGCAGAAGACTATCCGAAGAACTCATAGTAGTAACAGTTCTCCGTAGCGTAGCCGTTTACTGCGTATTTAGAGCCATCACGGCGAAAATTAACAGGTGCATGCATCAGATTCACAATGTACATGTACATGTACTAGAAGTAGGCACACAAATATGAATTTTTACTTTGCCTCAAACTCCGACAGACAACTGCAACTCTGATCATGACGTTGTTTTCAGGGCTTGCCCGATATTACAGCACCCAAAAATCATGATCCTACCCCTGACCAATATTCCTGCATCCGAGTATGATGATGCTACCCATGACCAAAATCCCTTCATCCAAGGATGATGATGCTGCCCTGAAAAACACCCCTTAGAATATTGATTTTGATGTTGCCCCTGACCAATATCCGTTCATGCAAGAATGATGATGCTACCCCTCACCAATATCCCTGCCCCCAAGAATGATGATGATGGCGCTGACCAATATTCCTTCATTCAAGAATGATAACAGCACATTACCCTGACCAATATCCCTACATCCTAGGATGGTAATGCTATCACTGACCAATATCCCTTCATCCAAGGATAATGATGCTACCCCTGACCAATATCCCTTCATTCAAGAATGATGATGCTATCACTGGCCAATATTCCTTCATCCAAGGATGATGATGCTATCCCTAATCAATATCCCTTCATCCGAGGATGATGATGCTATCCCTGACCAATATCCCTTCATTCAAGAATGTTGATGCTATCAGTGATCAATATTCCTTCATTCTAGGATGATGATGCTACCCCTGCCCAATGTTCTCTCATCCAAGGGTGAAGATGATGATCCCTAACCCTAACCCCCCCCCCTCATCCAATGATGATGATGCTATCCCTAATCAATATTCCATCATCCAAGGATGATGATGCTACCCCTGACCAATATCCCTTTATTCAAGGATGATGATGTTACCCCTTCATCCAATGATGATGATGCTACTCCTGACCATCTCTACATCCAAGGTTGATGATGCTACCCCTGACAAAAATCCCTTCATCCGAGGATGATGATGCCACCCCTCACCAATAACCCTTCATCCAAGGATGATGATACTGACCAACATCTCTACACACGAGGATGTGGGACCGTGTTGTTTTGTAACTACCGTGATGGGATGAATAAGTGGACTGAAATTTACAACCTACTCAATATTCGCTTTCTTCTTTCCTTTCAGATGAGGTAAATCAGAGAGACGTGTGTCAGTCAGTCTCCTCGCTGTACCATCCTTGCTGTCTTCCCTGTCTCCCATTGCCGATGAGAGTGTCAACAGACCTGATGCTTTTGACGTTGGATGGCACTGATCGAATTATGGAACAGTGTAGTGTTCAACTGCCAAACCATTTTCGTACATGTACGTGTTGTAAGCTGAACATTCATTCGGACAAAAGTTTCGGGACAGCTCGGAGACCACATCAACGAAAGGGTCACTTTGCCAATCGCCGGAGTGAACGTGGTCGCTACGGAGATTATGTGCGAGCTTCGGAGACCATGACGGCGTGACAGGGATTTAAGTCCCCCTAAAATCTACGTCCGCTTTTATTGCTCAAAGAAGGATTAGCCACACCGGACTTTCATTGCTGGGACTTTTCTCCTCAGATAAACCTGTCATTTTCGCGTTTGAGGCAGCAACACACCGAGAAACCGTTGAGGGCGGTGCTCCCATACGCATTTCGACAAACATTATTGACTTTGAAATGATAAACAAACATTGACTTGGTACCGTCTGGTTGGAATGCACGTGATTACTGCTAAAGGACTATTCTCCTGTAACTGTGATTTCTAAGGACTATATAGAAATTTCACGGACAGGTACACGTATGTTACCCCCTCGAACAAATCCTTTTATTACTTCCTCCCCATCTTCTCAGGCTGATGTTACCACTCTTTCCCTGAATCGAACTGAGTTGAATTCTCCAGGTCAACTTTCTGTTATGACAGGTGTGACAGGGATCAAAGTCCCCTGGAATCAAATCTGGTCTTAATGTTCAGCGAGGGAATGTAGCTACAGAGACCATGACCATTCATTCGAATGTAACCTTACAGTACCAGACTATTGTTTGGGAGACTTCCATTCCTGGGACGTTGATTCCTGTCACACCTGGTTTATTCATCACGCCGCTCGATAAATAAGCAACAGGCTTGTTTGTCGAGCCGCTCGATGAGCAATACGTAGATCAGTGTTATTTATCGAGCTGGCTCGACTGGCAGGCCTCAGATTGAACCTTGTACATTGAGCTGGCGATAAAGACACGCCTCCTCGTGAATATGCATAAAGGTGCCAGCCGCTTTAGTTCGGAGGTTGACAGTGTGGTGGTGCTTCATTGCTGCGATCTGATCGAGGTAAACGCATTTGCTAGTTTTTATTCATATGACCCATTGACCTGAAACTTGGTACATGTATACCACTATGTCAGATATCCTATGGCCCACGTTCGGTGCGATTTGATTCTTGGCTTGGCCACCATGTGGCAAAAAACGAAGACAAAAAGTGCAGTAACTCCTGAACTAATGAATGGATCATCTCCAAATTTTTGTTACATGTGTATCAAATGAAGACACATGACGTTTGTAACGGGCTTGTGATTTGACCTACTTATCAAAGTCGCAGACGTCAAAGCTGAAGATTTTGCCATCTGGTGGCACTTTTCGTAATTGCTGATCCTGTTGATGTGAAACTTGGTACATTTCAACCCTTATGTCAGATGATCTATGACACCAAGCTTTGTTACAAATCGATTCTTTACTTGGTCACTAGGTGGCCAAAACCATACCTCAAAGTCCAATTAGGATTAGGTCGTCTCCAAATTTTGTCATCGATGCATCCAATGATGACACACGACATATAACAGGTTTTTGATTTGATCTACTTTTCAAGGCAGGGATGTCAAAAGTTAAAAAAATTTCCATTTGGTTGGCACGTTTCGTGGTTATGTGACCTACCGTAGTATCTTCCAACTTGGTGTGATCATGTATCACGGTACCCGCTATTGTACAGCTGGACTTTGGCACATATGTCATCAATTATTCAAGTGAAAATTTTGATATTGAAATTTGGTGATATTACCCTGGAAAAATTCGGGGCTTGAACTGGAATATTTCGATTAGACGTTTGACAATTGTTCTTCTGGTACATTCACCCAGGTGAGCACATGGGCCATGGACCATTGGCCATTTAATCATTTTGATGGAAGATTTAATGGATAAGCATGTTTGACCACTGATAGTACGACAAAAAAAATGCCAGTCCATCATCACACCCGGCTGGTGCTGCCACCGTGAGCTGACGTGGAATGAAAAAACAAGTGGGCTTTGACTTGCAAAATATAAACAATAGGGAGGTTAAGATCAGCGACTTATCACGTATCTTTATACGAAATGTACACACAACTTGTCCTCGTTGCACGGAATTCTATCCGTATCCGTGATAAGTCGCTGATCTCAACCTCCCTATTGAAACATGTCCTCCAAATTTGCTTTAAAAATCATTTTTAGACCAAGAGTGGCTAGATTTTTGATAATTTTGGAGAGATAAATACGTAATTATTGGACAACAAGCATTCATTCATGATGGATAAGCATGTTTTTGACCACAAAAACTACGACAAAAATACCAGCGCATCATCACACTCGGTCGGTGCTGCCACCGTGAGCTGACGTGGAATGAAAAAACAAAAATAGGCACGACTTGCAAAATGTAAACATTGAAACTGGTCCTTCAAATTTGTTTTAAACATCATTTTTAGAACAAGAATGACTAGATTTTTGATCATTATGAAGAGATAAATTCGTAATTATTGGACAACAGGCATTTATTCATGATGGATAAGCATGTTGTTGACCACTAAAACTACGACAAAAAATACCAGTTCATCACACTCGGCTGGTGCTGCCACCGTGAGCTGACGTGGAATGAAAAAACAAAGTACATGTTGGCTACGACTTGCAAAATGTAAACATTGAAACTTGTCCTTCAAATTAGCTTCAAACATCATTTTTAGACCAAGAGTGGCTAGATTTTTGATCGTTTTGAAGAGATAAATACGTAATCATTGGACAACAAGCTTTCATTAATGAAAATCGACAATATTATTGAGATTTTGATGATTTCATATAGGGTCCCCTCATCGGTAATTTTTTATCGCTACCACGGGCCACGATGACCTTTTTTCCCTTATCTCCTTTGAAGGTGATTGTTTTCTGCTACATGTAGTTTGGTCAAATTCAGGACAGACCATCTAGGGGTCTGTGTGAAAACATTCCACAGCTGTTAACAGCTGCTTTGTATATGTATGTTGTACACGATAGCTGCGAAAGGAACCAATTTTTTTCGTTTTTCCGCCCTTGAACGAGTTATTTTGTCACTATAATTTCTCGAAATTCCGAGGTTTTATTCGTATTATTTTATGACTTAATTACCACTAAATTACATCTTAAACTTTTAGGATGCCTGTTCATGGCCACAAATTCTTGTTTCGGACTTAAGTACTCTTTATTTACTCCTAACATACATCTTAAAAATATCGGGATTCTTGTTTATGGCTTAATAAGCTGTAAATTCTTATTTACACCTTATTTTGGTCTTAAACTTTGAAAATCATGAAAAAATTCTTTTTGCAGCCTTAAGTCATAAACTTCTTATTAAGTCACATTTAAGCAGTACATTTTTGGCAGGGAAGAGGAAATAAGACGGCCGACTCATTGTGGAGGTTCCAGCGCTATACCTCTTTATACGGATGTCACCAAGGGAAAAAATTGAAAAAAGATCACTCCCTGTACATTTACATAATGGGCCCTTCTAGTTAGGAGTGGAATTCATAGATATTTCTACTCGTGTTTAAAAAAAAAATAATGTATGTTGATGGGAGATACGGAACACAAATCCAAGAATGGCAGTATGGCAACGGGTTTCATTGGCTGAAGTAGGATTCTAAAAGCAATAAGAGGGAATGGTTCTCGATCAGATCAAATTTTCTCCTGGGTTACTCCTGTTTAAATATTGTTACCAATGTTGTCTCTAGACGGAACGAAAATTTCCAATTGCTTTCCTTGGACTTTTGAGTTCAGCTTCAACAACTTTCTTCGCCAATTCTCTGATGTATCAAACCCTTCAACAGACATTTAACCTATAATTGACAGATATTTCAAGTGGGGTCTAAACGTGTAAACCGAGGTTACCGGTGTAAATTTCATGTTGCCCCTAGGGGCAAGGAGCAAGATATTCCAATTAATTCCCGAACGCTCCCAGTATATTTCCTCTGGGTGTGTTGTGGGATGCAATTAATCTGCTGAGTAGTTCTTAAATTTTTTTTACTTAATACCTGACCTATGGTGAAATGGATGAGAAAAAGGTAGAAGTAACGATGGCAGGTGTTGCTGAGTGTATGAAAAAGTGACTGTCACATCAGCTTGTCACTTTTGCTTTCGTTCAGAGTTGTCCATTTAGTAGGTTATGATCCTAGGGCAATTCTGAATGTTTTCGCGAATTAACCAACCCTTCGACTGCTTCGACTATTATAGGTAAAGGTGGATAATCTTACCACTTTCAGTTCCATTTTCTGTTTGGTCTTTTTATTCAGCAAAGTGTTACGCCAATGTATAGATCGATTGCACGCCGTTTCCGATCTTTTCCGACCACCGTTGCCAATGCCAACAATGACTCTCGATCTCCGTTCGGGCATTGTTGTGCGTCATCAAGAGAACGAAGTTTCGCGCATGCGCTCGGGCTGGGTCCGAAACAAAGGTAAACAAATCGAAAGGGACCGAAACGCTGCTGAAAACTCCGTTTTGTGCATGTATTACGATCAATAAAGTATAAAATGGTGAAAGTGTCATTGTTAGGAACTGTGGGGCAGTCAAATAATGTGCGGTTCTGCAGAATAGCGGCAGAAGAGGGCCGAGGCGAAGCATGGCAACGCTGTCACTCAAACACGAAATTTATTTTCGGACCCAGCCTACTGCGCATGCGGGAAGTTTCTAATTTTAGATTCCCGACGGAGATCGGTAACGTTGACGACGGCAGTCGGGAAAGGTCGGAAACGGCGTGCAATCGATCTATAAACTTTTGCAAAAAGCTAACCAGATGAAAAACAGTGTTGTGTTCTTCTGTTTTACCGATGTCAAACAAGTGAATTTTAGAGCCCTATGCCTGGATGTAGTCCAATCATGCACTAGTCTCATTTACTGATTTTCATTACCGGTAACTGATGTTTACTGGTAATCAATCAGATTTTTAGTGGAATCCTTGATTTGTATTGAATGGAAAGGCAATATTTCCTCCTGGAATTGATGCGATGGATTCACAACACTTGGTCTATAAACAAATACAGGGCGGTAGTTTGTACTATAGCTACGGCGACAGTTTGTAGATTAATCTATTACATGTCGGTGTGGTGTTTTTCATATTGTTTGTTATTCAGCAGAACAAACAGTCCAAACGCTATCATGCGACTATTTTCATACAGCTTGAAAAAATGCTGTAGTCCATTGGGATTCATACTCGCAACATCACGCTCGTGGGAAATATGGCACTAATGGCTGAGTGAACGGAAAATTCCAAGTTGCGGTATTGCATGTCGGGACACCCTGAAATGAATTTCCTTGTATGAAGGGTTAATACAATATTGTGATGTTTTCCTTTCAAAGTTTTTCTATAGCAGTAATAACATTTCCAGGTGTCATTTACCACTTGTATTACAGTTGATTCAGACCACCTGCTGTTGATATTGTTTCATTTTCTCAACAAACCGGAAGACCAGTGGTGAATGATGTGTCTACACCAGCATGGGGAAGAGCTGCCGTCAATACCCGAAGGGGAATGCATCCAGCCTAAGGCTCAGAATGTCGCCAGACTTCACTCTCTAATGGTGGTGTTCCTTGATGATGGGAGTGGCCAACAGGAATCAAGTCTCAAATCTTCAGTGCAGAAACAGGCTGATCTCAAATGACGTCCACTACAGCCTACCAGCATTGGGATAGAGCTGCCACGAATACATGTACAAGTTGTCGGGTCCACCCTCAGAATGGCTTCTCACTCTGGTGTCGCAGATGGACTTTTCATTCTAATGTGGCCTTCCAATGATATGATGATGTTGGCAAACTGAAATCAAGTTTCAAATCCTCAGCGCATCAAAGAGTCCATTAGTATTCCATTCTGAATCTTTCATTTCAAAGCATCTTCAGCTAAAAGTGTTAATTTCATTCTGCCATGGCAACATCTCAAACATCTCTATCAGTGACAGCAGCGAGGTGTGGAGTTTTTTCCATATCAATCACTGAATCTGATATCACTCAGATCAAAACAGCACCTCGGAGAATTTGCATGTTTGAAAACATTGGTTTTTGGTGTCTTCAGCATTTCATGTGTCACGAAGGCCAGGTTGGTGGGATTGTTTGTTGCGGAATCTTGGAAATATGGAGTTTGGTTAGGCCTATCTGATTGGATTTTTTTCGATCCAGGTCTTATCTCACTCTTTCCTTTTCATCTTGTGCGATTCGTTCACTTGTCATGTCATCTGTAATTTGTTCTCGGTCGGATCTGATGCAATTTATTCATCTTATAAAACAAAGATAAATTGGTTTGGCCTCATGGGTAGAAAAGCAATTTGAGCTACTTTAGTTGCCAAGTCGCGGCATTGATCTTAAAGTTCGCTCTTAAAATGAGAAGATATTGATGTTTATGCCAATGTTACTTAGCACGCGTTTATTAATAAATTTGAACTTTGTTTCTGTGTGTAGATCAGAAAGCAGATTGGAAACGAGAAAGTAAAACCCATCATCATGGTTGACATTTCAGCCAGGAGTTTGATACCCTTTCTTATCTATTTCCCCGTGGAATTCATAAAATTGCGAAAAAATGTAAAAAAAGAGATTTTCATCTGATGATCTTCAGGCTCAAATCACACCATCCTGTCTTTTCCCAAATGAATTTGACATCTCATGGAAACTTTTTACTTGAAAATGCCATTTAAAATCCTTGTGAATTATCTGTTTTGCTCCAGGGTTTGGATTTCGAAATGATTTGCATCTAGTCGACAAATAGATTTTCGCGTCTCAATCGGGAAAAAACAGCTGTGTGTGTTTGTTTGAAAATTCTCTTTGGCGTTTTGATCGCTGAGCAGTCAAAGAGGTTTACGTGCAGAGAAATCAGTTTTTACCAGCGTACTTGTATATCCGATAACTTGTGGGATATTTACTTTTGGTTTTTAAAAAACAACTTAGAGATCTTCTCCCTGTTAGGTTGGCCGAGATGAAAAATTTGGTATCAAAGATGCAGTGTTTTCTTTTTTCTTCTTGGCAGATGCTACATGTAGCTGTGAGCAAAATCTCCATTTGCGTAGTTTTTTCTCAAATAAGACTCTATCTAGGCCTATATTTTGCAGAATATAGTGTGCCCATGAAAAAAAGAGGAGAATGGTCATGACCTTGAAAGTAGGTCAAGCTCAAAACCCATATGATATATCATGAAGCTGGGGGCAATACCTCAAGCTTGACAAACAGAGGGAACTGATTTATTCTAGCAATGAAGTTTCACAAACTGAACATAAATGTCACACGTCTCCATCATATTTGTACGAAGTTGCTTTTGGCTGAAAACAATATAAAGTAGAATCATAAGACTGTGTCATGCCTGGGGAACTCTTCATGTTTTGAACTTTGATGTTTTGAAACGGCACAGAAATGTCACGAATCTTGCCGCATTATATCTGACAAAGTTTTTGACACATTTTATAGAAATAAGTTCTAGAAACTTTATAAAATGGAAGAAAGATTTTAAGTTTGTTGCTTGCAGTGGACTCTTCGTGATGTGAAATGGGTTCAGGAAGGAAAAACACTGTTCATAGCACTAAACGTATTACAATGGGGAACCCGCCCTGTGGTTTATCCCGGCAGGTCGGCGCTATGAGCATATGTACCGAAAGGACATCATTGACGTCATTTTAGGTGTTGACATTGCGTCATGAAAAAAATGCGCTGTACAGTTGTCTACAGGAAAAATGGCACAAAAGACGTTGCTTTTATCACCATTGTATCTCTTCATTTTGAGAAAAAAATGAATGAGATTAAAAGAAAATTTCATCTGCTACACGATGATGTAAGTTTTATTGTCGGGCGACCAACACAAATGGTTTATTTTCAAGCCAGAAATAACGTTAGAAAAAAAGAGATTTTGGTACAACCACGTCGTGACGTTATTGTGCGGGTTCCTCATTAAAGATGGCTTTGCTGTGTTGTTACTATCTGTGAACCCGAAGGGTGACATTGTCGGTAATGAAAGAAAAAATCGATGACAAAGTTTTGTAAGAACTTTTCCAAGAGGCAACAGCGGCAAATGGTCCAGCTGTGGTCCCTTAGCTTCGTATGTATTTGTTTGAGACATCGGAAAATGAGTAAAAACATCACACAGCTGTTGGTGTCTATGGTTCCCCAGGGAAATTTCATGTGTCGTAAATGGAAGTTCTTTGATGGAAAAGTTTGGGCAGAAGTTCATTACATTACCCCAATACCAGCCTGTTAAGCCAGCTCTCGTACTCTTCAGTTTCATCTCATTTTTTTTCTAAGAAATTTTAGAAACTTTTCTCAATGAAACTGCTTTAATCATTAATGTACCATTCCATCGCATTTCATCTACAAAGGAAATAATGGGCCCATATAAATCACGCTACATGCACACATAATGCGAAAAAACTGTTCTAAGGCAAGCCTTTTGAATTTATTCACAAAAGTGCCTTTGTATTTTTCATTTCTCTTAATGTGTCTGCCCAGGGTGTCCATCCTAATTTGAATTCTTTCCATCACGGAGATCTTAACTCCAAATTAAAGAAATTGAACACACATGCTAGAGAAGCTTCATAATCCGGTGCCTTTCATTAGGATTCCCACCATCGACTCAAAGCATCATATAAAGAGATATATTGCGCGACTAATGTGTAATGCTATAGGTCATATATTTCAATTACGCCATTTCTGTAGCTGTAGGATCTTAGGGAACACATTCTTTTGATTTCAATCCAGTATGATTAGATGAGAGTATTGTCCTCCGGCTGTAGGATGCCATTCTTTATTAGTTTCCTTCGAATCTCAATGGTTCAGGTTTATTTCATTACCAATTGGAGCTATTCTAAAAAGGAATCACACCCACACTTTTGTTGGACCAAGTGCTTGCCATGTTCTTCATGGTGAGACTTGCATTGTGTTCAGGCGAGACTTTTCTTCCAGTCACTAATATCTATCATACTCATCCCCATCCACAAATATAATCAGGTTGACCCATCCATACACTATCCCAATGCCAATTCATACAAACTCAGGCTGTTCCCATTCATACACCATCTGACCTGTTGTCCTTTATTCATTCAAATTTGGCCATCCCTATCCAGCCTTCCCTATTCGTACATCATCAGGTCATCCCCGTCCATACATCATCAGGTCATTCCCATCCATACATCATCAGGTCATCCCCGTCCATACATCATCAGGTCATTCCCATCCATACATCATCAGGTCATCCCCATCCATACATCATCAGGTCATCCCCGTCCATCAGGTCATCCCCATCCATCAGGTCATCCCCATTCATGCACCATCCCATTCATATACCATCATCCATCTTCAATTCCAATTGCCACTAACAACTCCTTCATCCTCATCTCTGGCCCATTCCATTTGGTCCCCAACCACACGAATCCCTTCCATGGACACTAAATGTTGCTCCGTCCGTGCCCACCTATCGATGACTCGTTTCGATCCAGTTTTTGTGATCTAATAGAGGGAACATGCATGTCGAATTTACAGGAAAATTGTTTGATTATGCTACTTGGCGTGTGCCGATGTGAGGATATTATTAAAGAGAGTGCAGTCTTATGAGAAAGACAAACACACATCTTCCTATATGGCCTGCAGGACATCTTCAAGATCTTGTCTAGCAAGGAGGACATGTGTAAGAAAAGGGTTATGTTGAAACTTCACAACGAACTGCACATATCCTTTGGCATTTGTCACACTGTTTGCATTTCTAAAACAGAAATGTTTGGTCAGACCTCATCGCATAGTAATAGCTTTTGGGTGTGCATGTAAAGGGATCTGCTCAACTCCTGATGAGCAACTGCATGCCACAGGACCTGCCCATCTCCTTGATGAGCCTACTGCCAAACGATCTGTTACTCCTGACGAGCCAACTGCCGCAGGACCTGCTCAACTCCTCGACAAGCCTACTGCCAAAGTATCTGATCAACTCCCAGATGAGCCAACTGCCCCAGTATCTGCTCAATTAAACCGACAAGCCTACTGCCAAAGGATCTGCTCAAGTCCCTGAGGAGCCAACTACTGCAGGACCTGCTCAACTCCTCGACAGGCATACTGCCAAAGGATCTGCTCAACTCCCAGACGAGCCAACTGCCGCAGGACCTCCTCAACTCCCCGACAAGCCTACTGGCAAAGGATTTGCTCAACTCCCTGACGAGCCAACTGTCACAGGACCTGCTCAACTCCCTGAGAAGCCTACAGCCAAAGGATTTGCTCAACTCCCCTCCGAGCCTACTGCCAAAGGATCTGCTCAACGAGCCTACTGCCGAAGGACCTGCTCAACTCCTAAAAGCCTAACGCCAAAGGACTGCTCAAGACCCAGACGAGCCTGCTGCCAAAGGATCTGCGCTACACCCTGACGAGCCTACTGTCGAAGGACCTGCTCAACTCCTAAAAGCCTCTAAAAGCCTAACGCCAAAGGACTGCTCAAGACCCAGAAGAGCCTGCTGCCAAAGGATTTGCGCCACAGCCTATCGGTGTTAAAATGCATGGAAAAATGAACAGCACTATCTGCAGATGGGCTCCGCTAGCGCTAGCGGAGTTTCTATGCGGCTACCCCTGATCATCAGTCAAGATGTATACCACACCGCCACACTTCTCTAGAAAATATATGGCTAGCCAAACGGTCGTCATCCTCGATACTTTTCCAATGAAAAATCAGTTTTTAGGAACCATCGATTTCTCATCTAGACTCTTTGATCTTTGTTGCAACTGTTTTCATTATTTCCTCGATAGCTATTCTTGGCTGCCACCCGCTCCAGGGTGCAATCAACCTTAAATGAATTCTATTTGTTCTGATGTCTGGGTTTCCAGCAGTTGGTCCACTGGGTTCGGTCCAGATAAGGAGATTGGTAGTTGTTAGTGTTTGATTTTTATCATAGTCTCGTGCTTCTTCTTGAAGAACAAAAGCAACTTGAGGAATCTCCATCTGTTTTGCTTTACAGATATTGAATTTCAGAGCCAATGATGATTTCCCATGTTGAATTGGAAGGAGTTTGAGACACAAGTGAGGTGTTCTGTGGGATTCATGTTGGAAAGACTAAAAACATTGGATACTTTTCATTTTGTTCAATGCATTAATTTGGAACCCCATCCCTTGTGAATTGCTTGAAACTTGTCGATTTGAAGCACTCGTTGTAGCATGGGAACTTTGAGATGAACGACAGGAGGTAGACTATAGGTCATCAATTGAACAGCAGCCGCATTACTTTTCAAGTATCCTCAGACATTCTGCCCCCTGTGAAGAGGGTTCTCAACAAGCGTACTCAGGAGATTACAGAATGGAAAACTTGAAAATGGTCACTGGTGGTTGATGTCTTGTTCATGTTGAATGCAGAAGAAATGCTGGTAATGGAGCAAATGGTTTTATACTATCTCTATTACACGACATTTCTATCCAAGACGAGACTCCTTAGATAGCGATTGCCAATACACGATCCATATTATACACGCTTTACGTACACTATCTGGGATGTAATTTCGTCCGGCCTGATTCAATCACTCATCAATGATGTTGTGCCAGAAAAAAGCAGACGGAAAATGGATGGATATCATCTGCATGATGTGGTGTGGTTCCGAGATGGATTGTTGCATCGCGTGTGCAGATTCTTCAGACAATCGCATAAGAAAACAAAATCAAGTTCTTTACCATGTTTACAGGCACTGAAGCTCATTCAAAACAACCATGTTGTGTTTGAGTGACAAAACCAGCATACTGAGTGACAAAAACAAGCAAGTTATGTTTGAGTGGTGTTCTCAGAATGGTGTTGTCAAAAAAATGCCGTCTATACCATGATAAAGTGTAGGATATTTTTACCCGATGAGGAGATTTTCCTTCATTCGGCTTCTTTCATTAATCAGCACTGCAGGCTGTTGTTATTTTTGCACTGCTCTTCCTGTTCTCTGTCTTGGTCTGAAGTGAGACATGCTTGGAGTATTAATTGATGTAAGGGAAAGCTGTTTTTTCCATGGGCAATCTTGCGATGCTTCGCAAAAATGTCGAAGAAGACTGATGTGGTTGTGTCGTCTTTCTGTCAGTGGAGAGTGCAGTGGGAAGGGTAGCTACTTGAATGAAGGATTCATCCATTGGACTTGTAGGTCTAGGTTCTTCACATGGCTTTTTGGTAACCAAGATGATTCATGCTTAATTCCTATGGATTGGCACTGGATATATTCCTGTAAGCCCTCCAGACATTTGTCCAGATTTGGTGGGATTTTTGTTTTTGCCCGTGCAGGCCACCTTCACTGACCTTGCGACCTATTTCACAATTCAACCACATTCTTTTCTCACATCCCTTCGCTCCTTTCAAGATCTGTCTTCAAGAGAAGGCAACATTTATTGCAACCACCACACATCACAGATGGATTACTGTACTTTTCCATTCTCATCTGTTCATGAAATGTACAGGATACCTTGGCAAATGTAAAATGGAATGAACCTTTGGCTTAATTGATGAATCGGTGGTTTGGGAAGGTTTCAATCGGTGCGTAATCTAACCTGTGATTTACAATTCGAGACAAATCAGACCAATCGTTTCCCATTTTCCAAGAAAGGAAGGAAATTTAAGAAATGAAAAGAGACGTGTGGATTTTTTGTTTAAAATTGAAGTTTGCTCGGTGAACTGATTTAATACATAAGAACATTCGTGTCACCTTGTCAGATCTTTTTTACGGCAGCCCTCAGCCATGATGCATCAATGATTGAAGTGGTTCAGAAGAAAATTGGAAGGTGGGACCCTAATGGTAGTATTTAATAAAGATGTTTGGATTTGTCAGTGACTCGGCGAATTCATTGTGAGGACTGCTCAACTGTTGGGGATGTCAACCTCACAAGTTCTCTGGATATGGCAGGAGAATTCATTACAAAATCGAGATAATGAGAAAAAAAAATCTGCCAATGGCAACCAATTATATTGTAAATTCTACCATATTGCAGGTAACATTCACAACATGGATATCCCTCTTTAAATATGCTGATGTCCCCAGATATTTATTGATTGCTTCGGCTCATGCCATCGTAACTCATTAGCGAGAGTGTTTCTAGAAAAAAACACGACAGCATCTGTTTCTTCGTAATAGATGTAATATCTGATTTAACCCTATGGGATTCATGAGAAAAATGTGTATGGCAACGAACCCCTGCAGGATGAACATCCAAAAAGCTGAAAAAACGTGGTCCAGCCTGATTCCAGACAGAAGTGGATCCAAGTTGTTGATGACCTAAGCTGCACTTGGAGGTTCAGGGGTCACCACACAGCCGAGCTGTATTAACCTACATCACCATGACATTGATAAATTTGGATGGTTATCATAAATAAGAAACAACATTCGCCATCGATACCAAACCAAACCACAGAGAAACAGTAGTGTTCCATTGATTTCTGTATTCTAGCACTCCTCAGCCCAACCTCTTTGTCCGATTGACCCGTATCAACCCTAATCCCAATAAATCTAGAGGAGCTCCAATAATCAGAAACAATATTGGATGATGAAGCTGGACAAAACGAATCCAATATCGGCTGCCTTGATTCCCAATGCAAACCATTTGATCAGGCTGTGACAAGCTTTGGGCTGATGTTCTTTAGAGATTGTAGTTCGAGTACTG
>NMRB01000051.1:528251-600529 GCA_002633025.1 Notospermus geniculatus
ATGATTTCCCATGTTGAATTGGAAGGAGTTTGAGACACAAGTGGGGTGTTCTGTGGGATTCATGTTGGAAAGACTAAAAAAACCTGGATACTTTCGTTTTGTTCGATGCATTAATTTGGAACACCATCCCTCGTGAATTGCTTGAAACTTGTCGATTTGAAGCACTCGTTGTAGCATGGGAACTTTGAGATGAACGACAGGAGGTAGACTATAGGTCATCAATTGAACAGCAGTCGCATTACTTTTCAAGTATCCTCAGACATTTGGTCCCCTGTGAAGAGGTTCTCAACAAGGGTACTCAGGAGATTACAGAATGGAAAACTTGAAAATGGTCACTGGTGGTTGATGTCTTGTTCATGTTGAATGCAGAAGAAATGCTGCTTAATGGAGCAAATGGTTTTATACTATCTCTATTACACGACATTTCTATCCAAGACGAGACTCCTTAGATAGCGATTGCCAATACACGATCCATATTATACACGCTTTACGTACACTATCTGGGATGTAATTTCGTCCGGCCTGATTCAATCACTCATCAATGATGTTGTGCTAGAAAAAAGCAGACGGAAAATGGATGGATATCATCTGCATGATGTGGTGTGGTTCCGAGATGGATTGTTGCATCGCGTGTGCAGATTCTTCAGACAATCGCATAAGAAAACAAAATCAAGTTCTTTACCATGTTTACAGGCACTGAAGCTCATTCAAAACAACCATGTTGTGTTTGAATGACAAAACCATCATATTGAGTGACAAAAACAAGCAAGTTATGTTTGAGTGGTGTTCTCAGAATGGTGTTGTCAAAAAAATGCCGTCTATACCATGATAAAGTGTAGGATATTTTTACCCGATGAGGAGATTTTCCTTCATTCGGCTTCTTTCATTAATCAGCACTGGAGGCTGTTGTTATTTTTGCACTGCTCTTCCTGTTCTCTGTCTTGGTCTGAAGTGAGACATGCTTGGTGTATTAATTGATGTAAGGGAAAGCTGTTTTTTCCATGGGCAATCTTGCCATGCTTCGCAAAAATGTCGAAGAAGACTGATGTGGTTGTGTCGTCTTTCTGTCAGTGGAGAGTGCAGTGGGAAGGGTAGCTACTTGAATGAAGGATTCGCCCATTGGACTCAGGGACGGATCCAGGATTTCGGGAAAGAGGGGGCGCACCGTGCTAGATATATTGAAATCTGCAGTCAATTTCAATGATTTGCCCCAAATTTCATAATTTCACGGTCAATTTTAAAGATTTGTCGGCCGAAAGGGGGGGCGTGCGCCCCCCTTGGATCCGCGCCTGGGACTTGTAGGTCTAGGTTCTTCACATGGCTTTTTGGTAACCAAGATGATTCATGCTTAATTCCTGTGGATTGGCACTGGATATATTCCTGTAAGGCCTCCAGACATTTGTCCAGATTTGGTGGGATTTTTGTTTTGCCCGATGCAGGCCACCTTCACTGACCTTGCGACCTATTTCACAATTCAACCACATTCTTTCTCATGTCCCTTCACTCCTTTCAAGACCTGTCTTCAAGAGATGGCAACATTTATTGCAACCAGCACCCATCACATTTGGATTACCGTACTTTTCCATTCTCGTCTGTTCATGAAATGTACAGGGTGCCTTTGGCAATGTAAAATGGAATGAACCTTTGGCTTAATTGATGAATTGGTGGTTTGGGAAGGTTTCAATCGGTGCGTAATCTAACCTGTGATTTACAATTCGAGACAAATCAGACCAATCGTTTCCCATTTTCCAAGAAAGGAAGGAAAATTAAGAAATGAAAAGAGACGTGCGGATTTTTTGTTTAAAATTGAAGTTTGCTCAGTGAACTGGTTAAATACATGAGAACATTCGTGTTGCCTTATCACAGCCAATCTTTTTTACGGCAGCCCTCAGCCATGATGCATCAATGATTGAAGTGGTTCAGAAGAAAATTGGAAGGTGGGACCCTTATGGTAGTATTTAATAAAGATGTTTGGATTTGTCAGTGACTCTGTGAATTTATCTTGGGGACTGCTCAACCATTGGGGATGTCAGCCTCACAAGTTCTCTGGAGATGACAGGAGAATTCATTACAAAACCGAGATAATGAGAGAAAAAATCTGCCAATGGCAACCAATTATATTGTAAATTCTACCATATTGCAGGTAACATTCACAACATGGATATCCCTCTTTAAATATGCTGATGTCCCCAGATATTTATTGATTGCTTCGGCTCATGCCATCGTAACTCATTAGCGAGAGTGTTTCTAGAAAAAAACACGACAGCATCTGTTTCTTAGTAATAGATGTAATATCTGATTTAACCCTATGGGATTCATGAGAAAAATGTGTATGGCAACGAACCCCTGCAGGATGAACATCCAAAAAGCTGAAAAAACGTGGTCCAGCCTGATTCCAGACAGAAGTGGATCCAAGTTGTTGATGACCTAAGCTGCACTTGGAGGTTCAGGGGTCACCACACAGCCGAGCTGTATTAACCTACATCACCATGACATTGATAAATTTGGATGGTTATCATAAATAAGAAACAACATTCGCCATCGATACCAAACCAAACCACAGAGAAACAGTAGTGTTCCATTGATTTCTGTATTCTAGCACTCCTCAGCCCAACCTCTTTGTCCGATTGACCCGTATCAACCCTAATCCCAATAAATCTAGAGGAGCTCCAATAATCAGAAACAATATTGGATGATGAAGCTGGACAAAACGAATCCAATATCGGCTGCCTTGATTCCCAATGCAAACCATTTGATCAGGCTGTGACAAGCTTTGGGCTGATGTTCTTTAGAGATTGTAGTTCGAGTACTGGTGCTTAGAATTCTTACAACTAGTACTTGAAATACACCGGCCACTTCATAGCATGATATCAAGGATGGACTGTGCACTGCTGCTTCCTTTCTTCTGCCTCTCCATCGTGAACTATGGCAGTGCATGGGGAGGGAATGGTATATTTGGCTTGCAGCTATGTCAAACTTGCATCTTGATCTGCATGACGCATTGCAGAACAGATAACTTTTGTTCATTTTTCGACAGCGTGTGCAAAAATTAAACTTTTTCAGCGGTCAGGTTGCTTCCACTTTGCATTTTGCCGGAATCCTTTGTGATCATCCAATCAGGCTACGGCGGTCAAATGAAGCCAATCTGTAATCTTGCATTGCGTGTAGATGAACATGGTGAAGCCTTTGATGTGCCAGGAGGCAACCGTTCCCATGACTAGTTGATCTTGTACTGTCGTGTTAAAGCGATTATGGTTCCAGGCAATGTCTGATTACATTTTCTTTGTGGACGACGTTCGAGAATGGCTTGTAGAAATTTCCGTACAGAATTGCAACTGATGTGAGGTTCGAATGGATCTTATGGCTGTCTTTAGAAATAAGCTGTGGGTATGTCCAGATTGCCCTCGTGAAAATACCTCTGATGTTGTGGGTAAACTTTCTGACCAGTTGTTCTGAAGTTGAGTTCTGTTCCTCATGTCCCTTGCCTAAAGTTAAGCACATCTGAGTTAAAGCAGCAGAGTTCAGCAGTAGGCCTACGTCACGTAAGGACGGGTGCAATCACGCTCGTGCCCCTGCACGCCCGCAAAATAGCACCGAGGAGCTCCATTGACCGTGCGCTCCTCCGCATCCTTGAAGTTACTGACCATCAAATTTCACAAGTGTGAACAGCTCTCCTCAAGCCTTTGAGGAGCTCAACTGATTGAGCGCCTGCAAATTTCAATCATGAAGCACTGGTTCGGTCTGCTCAGTGCATTGCTCCTGCCAAGTAAAGGCTTTTTCTGATGACTGAGGTACCTGTCTGCCTTCGACAGTTCGAGAGACCTTGCCATTTCCAGCCAAATGCCAAAGAAACAATGTTCAAAGCAGCGAACAACCATGGTGTTGTTGAATTCCACTGCCCCAGTTACTGCAGCAGCCTCAGTGTATTTCACTGCCAGCTCATATCTGGCTATCTCCTCTTCCTTCCATGCCTTCAGGAACATCAGCAGCTGTGTGTAAATGGCAGTTTTCCCAGCTGAGAACTGACAAGTGCAGGCATCGTTGAATACAAAGATTTTCTGTACTGGTTTACACAGCATTCAACTCACGTTGGCCCTGAAGGAATCCTTTGAATGTGACATGAATGGGAAGTCTTTCAAATGGTAAGAAATGGAAGGAAGCAAGGATGTTTTAACGTGGATGGGTTGTTTAGGATGGCTGGGGCCTTGGAGTATCTATGCCACATTTCCAACCAATTTCAACAAAATCTGGTCTGAGGTGATCATTTGATTGCTTACTTCAGGCTGATCAAGACTTGTGAATCACAATATGGCCATCTGAAACATGTCCTCTTTGATACTTCAACCTGCGAGGAATAGGCCAACATGCTGACATCAGCGATATTGGAGAGGCGATATGTGAGCTTTAACTACTTCTTTTGTAACTCAACATTATACCAATTCATTTTGCCCAAATAAAATAAAACAAAAAGCACTGCAATTGTTGCACATTTTGTGATGATTGGTGTGGCTCGATCTCCCCTCTTGAAATGTCTAATGCTATGGGAGAGAATTTCCCTAGTGGACGTAGTGCCAGTTTCCTAATTGATCTATCAGGTTGAACCACCTTGAACCCCTAAGAAGTAAAATCACAGATATGCCAAAGAGTCAAATGCATTCATTTTGGCAGAATAAGATCTAATCCCCTGTGAAGACTCGACTTTGATGGTAATAGCACATGGCTCTACCATCAATATCAAAGATTAATATTTAGAGTGTGTTTTCATTTGCTTCCTCGTGTCACCATTTACTCGTAATAGATAAGTCGGCTTTCATCTCCTCGAATGATTTAGAACGTGATTTGGGTGCATTTGATGTGTGGCTTTGTGGGCGAGACTGGGGAAGGTTGATCTGCGTTTGTGTGAAAGAATTTCTCAGATCTGATCAAGGTCGGCCAAGTGCGATTTGGTGTGACCAATTTGGATCATAAGAAATGATCGTGTGGCAGTGATCTCCGTCAACCTCGTGGGGGAGTCATCTTCCTCACAGCTCAGTTTCAATAGAAGGATTTGAAGTTGTGGGAAGTGGATGAAGTTGAAGGAAGTGGATGGAGTTGAGAAAAGTGGACGAAGTTGAGGGAAGTGGATCAAGTTGTGGAAATTTAGGAAAATGGACGAAGTTGAGGGAAGTGGACAGTGTTGAGGGAAATGGATGAAGTTGAAGGAAGTGGACAAAGGTGAGGGAAGTGGATCAAGTTGAGGGAAGTTGACAGTGTGGAGGGAAGTGGATGAAGTTGAAGGAAGTGGATGGAATTGAGGAAAGTGGACGAAGTTGAGGGAAGTGGACAGTGTTGAGGGAAGTGGACAAAGTTGAAGGAACTGGATGGAGTTGAGAATAGTGGACGAAGATGAGGGAAGGGAACAGTCAGACATATTTCATGAACAGGCTCTCGTCAAAATCAAAAACATGCTGAATGGGATATCGTTCGTCACATCATGCTTCATTATTCTCACGGTGTACAAAAGCAGACAATTGCTTACAGGTTAAACTAATAAGAGCACTCAATATTCTCTCCATTATTCGTAATCCCGTATGTTACATGAACCTCCACTTCCAATTCACTACTAATTCATGATAAATTGTGATTATGAGGACTCTTAGCTCGCTGATCGTGACTGAGAATGCAACATTCTGATAAATTACCGATGTAACTGTGTTTTTCTTCTATTCGCTACATAATAACGTGGTTTGGGAATAATATGCTCGATGCTTAATGTATTTTGGGGTTTTCAGGAATGGGAAATTTATTCCAATAATTGATGGATTTTTTGTGGCATTTCATCATACTAATCGGTATCAATGAAATGTTCTCAATTAACCCTTTTGGTATGGAATATATTAGGGAATAATCCATCATGGTCGTGAAAAATCGATGTCATTTCGTCATAGGCAGAGTTTCCGCCAGAAAAAATGATGGGGCCCGCACGGGGGGATCTAGGGGCCCTCCCACAGAAAAATTTGGATTTTAGAAGCCCTGAGATGCTATTTCCCGGCATTTCAGTACCAAAGTCCGAGAACAAAACAGCTGACAAAATGGACCAATTTTAGTGCCATCAACAGAAAACTTAGATTTAGGCCAAAAAATCTGCCTGGCTACATTGTGTTTAAAAAATTATTTCTCTGCATTCCCCATCTCGAATTTTCAGGGGATAAATCCCCNTGAGACCCTGATTGGCCATCAGACAAGAAGTCAACTCTCCAAAGAACAACAAATGCTACTTTCATATACAGACCTACTGTTTTTACGATGGTCGAGTAAGACAACCTTCCCAATATGTCCTTCCCCCAGGTACCTTCCTTACTAGCATGATTAGCCCAATAATCCACCATTGGATGTGGGAGTGCGTGCAATTGGTTGCATGTCTGCTAATAGCACACCAATTACTTCAGGTGAATGGCTAATTCGTACATTGACCACCACCCCCACTGTATTTCTTGTCATGCTGAATTAGTGACCATTAAGAGAATTAATAGAGCACAAGGTACTCCGGGAGATGTTTGAGTAGTCATTAAATCTTTTGATACCGCATTGACGAGGTAGTTAATTACAAACCCTGGGATGCCTCTGTCACCCACAATAGGAGCTGTCAGCGAGTTGACCACTAGGTGTCACTAGGGCCCAATTCAATGCATCTAGCGGACCCAGTCATTATCGATCGAGCAGTGATCATAATAGATTTCCTGTACATTTGGTCCGCTAAGATTGTGCTGCCATCTGTTAGCAATATGCGCGGCTGACTGCTCCTATTGATGTACTCTAATCTCAATCTTGCTGCGTAGCAGAGAGTTACCGTGAATGCTACCGTTTTGTTCATTTCCTTAGTCATCTGTTAGACGGGTGTCGATACTTTACACCAAAGATTAGGAACTAAGTGTAATCAAATTTGAGTTCGTGAATGGCATTCTTAGATAGGTACGGACATCAATAAACTGAGTAAATTATCAGGATTCATTATCTGCAACTTTAATGATACAAAACTCTGTTCGAAACTTTGACTTCTGTGTCATTAAAGTTGTAGATAGTGAATCCTAAATTAAGTCAATTTAATCAAATTTCTGCCGTGAATATCATAGAATGATAACTTGTTTAAAAATTGCTTGCAAAGATTATTTGTTGGTGAGGGTGAGGGGAGTTATTCATGGTTGAGGGCTATAACCATCACTGACATATCGTGTGATGCCGATATGGAAGATTGCCAGTATCATTGTCTTGTAATATCTTTTGTTTCTCAGAAATACTGCCATCTTCGTATAATTGCTCAGCAGTTTGTTCCATGATGGAAGAACCTCATGTCTGACAAACATCATTAATAGACAAGTGTTCCTCCTGAAAATTTTTGGATCACTTTGATAGAGTAGAATGAGTTTTATGCGTATTAGGGGTGTGCCACCTCTGGCCATGTGAAAAAAACACAGCCAGCAAATGACTTCAGTAGCGGCAACAGCCAATCATCTGGGCAACAACGGCTGAAGGAGAAGATGGAATCACCTCCGAGAGACCCATGGTGCACTGCCATCATCAGTCGCATGTCTGGAGCGATTGATAGTTGCGGTTTCATGACCCATGGGTCTAAGTGTCCGTGATGACTCATCAGCTTGTTCAATGATTGAAACACCTAGTGTTTCCTTATAGCGCGATAGGGAACAATATTAGGTGGTTAGGATATATTAGTCTTAGATGATTGGCCATGAAGGACTGGATAACCAGTGAGTGCGGGCGATGGACCCATTTCATGTGGATGCTGTTATTAGCAGAATTGATTACAGTGAACAAAGAGAGCAGATAAGGCAAGAAACGATACTGTTGTGTTAAGTGGGGCGACTTTGGCCTTTGGGGGTGAAATAGGCCCAGTAGTACAGTTTGAAAAATATTGCTTTACCTACTAGAAAGTACTACAGGGCAAATTTCAGTTTGTGGGCCCAAAGGCACCTCAATTTACGGTACATGTAATGAGGCAAAGTTACAAAGTTGTGACTTGGGAATTGAACATTGACTTTGCAGACACAAGTGCAAGGCTGTTGGCACTGCATTCCCCATAATCTCATGAGTAAGAGACCAACTTGTTGAATGTGAGAACGAAGTGAAGGAGTCGCAGAAAAGCAGGTCAGAGATGAAGATGCGCGAGCCGTTGAGGACTTGTCGAATGATATGTATGATATGCAATCAAATGCAAAAAACAGATACCGGTACAAGGAGAAGCTTTTTCAAACTGGTGGAAAGCAACAGAATACAGAATCAGGAACAACCAAATGCAACAGGTAAGTCAACCAGATTAGGACTACTAAGAAATATTGCACAATTTAGGCCTAGTTAGAATTAGTAAGTTAGTTGCAACTTGTCTGAGCTCAGAATGCAAGCCACGTTCTTCAAAGTGAGTTGCCACAGAATTGGTAATAAGCAACCGGACGAACGGCTGTTGCTAATCTAGCGTACTGTCCATGATTACATGTAACCTAACAGTGAGCAATTCGTTTTATGACCTATGGGTCTTGCTTGTCCAGCTCATCAAGTTGGTGATGAGGTTCGGCCAACATGGCTTGCTAATTGTGTATACATACTGATGGGAGAGTTGCTCGTTCCACATTGCCTTGTGTGATTTATTGACATGAGCAAATGAGTCTCCATCAGGCTTCACAATACTGGCTGCTCAATGTATGTGGATGGTAGAAAAAATACATTTCCTGGTGTAGGCTATACTTGTGGCTTCATGGCACACTGGTTTAAGATCACAGTGGCTGTTCCTTAAAGGGCCTGTCACACTGAAGTAGTTCTCAAAACGTCCTGCCCCGTCCTAAAAAATCGTAACACGGGCTAGAACGTGTAACCCTTGGCCAAATAATGCCTCAATGTTTTGGAGCACCCTTCCCGTCCATGAAGTTCGTAAAAAGACTGTAAAAAGTTGCCACTACGTCCACTCCGTTCGCACACAGTTTGAGCCCGTTAGGCAAAATTTTCAAGAACGTACTGAGAACTAGCTCAGTGTGATTGGGGCATAAGAAACACAAGTTTTATATTTTGCATTTGCTTTGCCATGGCAACTTCATTTTCCTCAAGCTTTTTCCATCCAAACGCCCACCCGTGGTTTATCCAGCTTTCTCTATTTGTTATTTCAGGTCCACAAAAATGATCGTCTCCACTTCTGAATCATCTGAAGAAGTATCTAGAAACACGTCTTGGGAGCTTGTACCAGCTCGCTGTCTGACGCATAATTTTTGTGAAGATGGATATAAATAGCCGTTTCTCATATCTGTAGACTGGAGGAGAAACCAGGAGACAGAGTGACCCTTTGGGATCAATAAAACCATAAGCCCCTTCCGTCCAACGATGAAGGAGATTTCCAGCCATCACGAAAATGTCGCAGTGTTTTCCATTGGTCAAGTCCCATGGCGTGTCAATATCGCTCGACTGAATGCGATATATGATTGGACCTCGGGTGTGAGGAGAACAAAACAAATGAGATACTTATTGCCTCTGGGACTGTCTGACCAGGGAAGTCATCAAACAACTTGTCCAGAAATATGGAGAGCGTAAATCATGCATAATGGAAGTTACTGTCCTGTTGCAGAGGCTGTCGTGGGTCAGGATTCAACATGTCTGGATGAGGCTGGGGAAATGGGATCTTTAAATCATCAGAGGGTGGATTTTAGTCTGGAAGAATGCTATGGGTCATGATTTATGTTCAGATTAATGGCTCTGGGACAACAGAATATTCAAGGAATTGTGTGGAGTATGGAAAAAGCTACAATATACATAGATACAGAGTTTATGGTCAACCTTGCTGGCCTGCAGAGTTGCTCTATGTGACAATCGGAAAGCGTGAGAAGCGATTATAAGACCCAACCCAGCCATTTAGGAAATTCACATTGGTCTAGCTATTCTGATAGTGGATGATTACTAGGGCATGAAATAATGACAGGTTTCTATCTAAGGTGAAAGACATAGCTTCCTATCGGAGTCGAACCCACGGACCCTCGCATAAGGCATCAATTGCTAGCACTCAGGGGTAGCAGCGGATGATTACTAGATGTTCATTGATGAGATGAACGCTAATTAAAACTCACGATTTATTGACAAAATGGTAATACGACCACGGAAAGGTTCTAGTGATGCATATCGCGAGGTCAATTAGGTCCTACTCGTCACGTATTCTCAAGTCTCCAAGGCATTGCATTGATCAAAGCGTGCTACAGGTCAGAATACTTGCCTCACATCATTAAAGGATTGATTCCTAATCACTCTTGATGATAGATGATGGTCGTCGCTGTGATCGGAGGACTGCTTCAGGTGGAATCTGATGTACCTCGCCAAACAAAGGCAACACGGTCGTGCCGTATCGGCTATAATCACATATTAGAATCACAAATTTTGTCGAGTTATGAAGCCTGTGGTCAGTTGGTGTGATCAACCTCGATTGGTGACATGCACCTCATTGATACAGGCAACTTTCAAGCTCTTGTTCACTGGTTGGAGGTTGCCTTATCAGTCTTGGTTTGTCTGACTGAAGCATGTGGTTGGTTGGCGTGATCAACCTTGATTGGTGATATGCACCTCATTGATGTACTAGGCAACTTTCAAGCTCTTGTTCTCTGGTCAGAGGTATGTTTTATCAGTCTCGGTCTGTGAGATCCCCCCGTGCCCTCCCCCAAGATGAACATTCTTGATAACTTTTCCCTTTTGACTTTGATTCGGAAGCAGACATCACTGGAGATCTTGGAGCATTGTGGGCCCTTGCTGATGGCTAGTCAATTAAACTGTCTTGTCTGAGCGTTAAATCAAGGGAATTGTTGTGGGCAAAAGCCTTCTGGGTGCAAGCATTCTCAACAAATTTACCATGATTGTCTTTGCTGACCGCACATACCTGTCTGTGGGCGTAATTTAATTTCACAACTCTTGGTTCATTAGTCAGTCATTCCCTTCTTATATGTATGCGTCTCACCAGAAGGCAACATCTTATCAGTATTCTGCTCATCTACTATCAGTCATCAGTGGTTGTACAGTCATATGCAAAGTGTCTGACTGACTTTTGGCATTGAACCACAGCCAAGTTGCCCTTGTTCTTTCTCAGAACTGAGTAAAGAATGAATATAAGGAAGACTTAAAACACAAGTTTTTGTTTTTTGCTTGATCTGCTAGGAAGCATTTTTTTCTTCCTGTAAGTACTGCTTGGAATGATAAAAAATGTTTAATTCACCCCAGGGAAGCATTAGGATAGTTAATTGCCCGTCTAAGTCTATTAGCCAGTCTGGTCTTCTCAACTTGGCATTCGTAACGCTAGGACAGACTAATTTTTCTCTCAAAATGGATGATGTCATTGAGAGATGTTGGCTATCCTATCTTTTGAAGTTTATATCTGTGAGAAGAGGATAAATGACTTTCACATTACCCGAGGGACCGTCTGATAGAATGTTCTCTGACTAAGTGGTCTGTGGTTATGGCTCACTAATCATTCATAACTGTAGTCTCTGATAGTTTGTAACGAGATATTAATGGTCAACTGCCGAGTTTTGCGAATGTGAATCCTCAAGATCTCGGTAGGTGGGGTAAGACCTGAGGTAGAAGCTGACTTCAGATGGGGCATTGCCAAGAAATGACACTGGAATAGGTAGCCAAATGAGTTGAAGAAATAAGGGCAATGGGACTTACCAAATTTTTGTGCTTTGGAGAGTCATATCTTGGTCCTCTTTCATCATTAGTTCAAGACCCGATCCACCAGATATAATGATCCTCAGGACAGAGTTAAGAGACAGTTAGTGAAAGGAAAGAACGATTTTCATTATAAACCTTCCACGATCTCTACTTGAGGCTTGTGGAATTAGACATAGATAATTCCACATCAAATTAAGTGATGGTGTGTTGTTTACTATTGTTGTTTACTAGAATTTTAAAATTCTGTCAGTCAGAAAAGTAGGGGTTGTTCGATATATAAATATGTAAAGAATGGCATGGCTTCAGATAAAGTGATTGAACCAGTTGATGCAATATTTGTAGTGCAGTGATCTGAATTTATTCTTATTTACAATCGTTAGTGATCACATTCCATGTGTTAGGTGAGATGTGTGAAAGTGCAGAGGCTTTTGTCGGGCCAATACCATCAAAGATTCTCAAGACAAGCAAAGTCATTGATGATATTGTATAGAGACGTATCTAATTTTAGGAATACTTTTGACCAGGGGTGGACATTCCCCAGAGCTATCTTCAGCAATGCAGCCTGTACAATTTTCCATCATGATTTTGAATGGTGGCCCGCCTGAGGGAAGGGGAATAAAGATCTTTCATTTGAACTCTTCTACCACAATACCTCCTACACGGAGCCTCGAACTTCAAGCAAATTTAATGGAATTCAACTTATCTGACTCGTCAAGTGGAAACACTGGTCAAAATCATAAATATTTGGTTTATTTATCATCCACATTGGTGTCTTCAAAACAGTCACTAAGGCATGTAAGGGCACTAAGAGATTCCAGATCCTATGCAGGATGGAAGATGTACTGTTTGAACTTTTAATCTCAGGAGGGCCCTTCAAGTTCTCCCAGGTCACATTCTTCGCAGCCCAAATCTCCTTATTGAATTTCATGTCCTGTTGCAAAATTTAAAGTTGATTTCCTTCATCTTGTACTGTATGAACCACGAAAGATACTTTATAGACCTCATTAAAACTCATTCAGATGCTGGAGTATCCTTCCATCTAAGTCATTAAGATCATATTCGATGATACATTGTAATTGCCCCTCTTTGAAGCCAGCGTGCGTCAAATTGCTCTCGAGCGAAGAAAAGGAAACAGATTTGCCTCTGTAAATGGCAATTGAAATTCAAATGGAGGAATCTGACTGCAGCAGTTCATCGGATAAATTATCCACGCTTTGAAATGAGGCTCATTAGAAAGCTGCCGCTTCGTGTTGAAATTCAATTGGACATTTCTGAAATTGGTGTAATATTTTCCAATGTCTAACTCCACTGGGGATGGCATGGAAATAAGTTCATTAGTGCAAATTCATGTTGGGTCTGACTTAGTCCTGGAGTACCTTAACCTCATCGCTAAAACCATTCTTGATGATTTAGTCCGACAGTATGTTTTTTCTTCTCCTGTAAGTTATTTCTCTGTCCTTGTCATCAGTCAGTGTCCTTGTCGTCAGTCAGATAAGTTTTTTCCTGAAGTTTGTTTTTGTTAGTTCAGTATGGATAATCTTGCCCCAACTTTTTCTGAAGTGGTAGGGAGGGCCTTTCCCTTCGGACTGCCACACTTTTGTGGCATTTGGTCCTCAACACTTAATATAGCACATGCACATCATATCAGTTCGGGAAAGTTCCAAAATTGGAAACGTTTCCGACTTTGGCAACGTTTCTTTTTTTGGAAGCGATTTTCAATTCCAATATCGGGAACGTTTCTGAATTTGGAAGCCCAGAGATTCTGGCACAACCAAGCCTTTTGATGATGATAATTGATGATTATCGATGATTGCAGCCAACTTACGCCAGCAATACAGATTGTACGCCGTGAAATACAAGGTCACAGGTGCTGCCATCTGTTAATGGAAAAAAACACTTCCCGATTTTTGATACTCATATCCCGATTAGGCCTAACATGCAAATAGGCCTACACCGATTTCCGATATCGGAATCGAAAACCGCTTCCGAAAAAAGAAACCTTGCCAATATTGGAATCGCTGGGCTTCCAAAATCAGAAACGTTTCCAAATTCGGAACTTTCCCGAACTGATATAAGACGCTGCAATATCAATGTCCATCTTGTACAATGGAATATTGCACTGCGATATGGAAAAAACACTTGTGGCTGTTCTGCCAGCTACCATGGGACTGTTGCGATAGTACATGGACGCAACTAATTCATTTGAAATCAATTTATTTGTTTGTCTATTGCAGCATCTGTTCCATGAATATTTCATCACTGAGAACCATAATCCTGTCGTAAAAATTATATGAAAATCCTGAATGCACTAGTAGTCCAGCCAATTCATATCGTCATGTTCATAACATGTGACTTGGTCTGAAGTAAGTTATCTGTAATTTATTTGCCCCACTGCATAGCATATCATTGTCCTCCAATGCCATTCGGATTAATATTTTGGGCAGTAGTTCTGGTTACACTAATTGACAGCATTACAAACTAATGGTTAGATCTTCTCGTAATACAGCAGAAGAATCTCTGCCAAGGGGACATCTACTAGTGTTGCAGACTTCGTTCAGTCGCGATGGGTCATTTCTGTTAATTTTGACCTCTGCAATCAGGACACTTCTCAGTAGGAGCCGTCAGTGAGTTGACCAATAGGTGTCACTACGGCCCAATTCAATGCATATAGGGGCACCCATTCATTCTTGGTCGAGCATCAGTCACGTGGATTTTCCTGTGTATTGGTGCACTAGAACTTTGCTGCCATCTTTTGGCAATATGCGTTCCCGGCTGCTCCTATTAACGATAGCCTCTCTCAGCTCAGTTTGTGTGAATTCAACGAGACTACGTCATACACTTGTATTTTCTCGTGTATTATTCCAGTTTGGTTCAGTCATGCAGTGCATAAACAGACTAAAGTAAAGGAAACTTTTTTATCCTGACAACAAAATTCAACTCGCGCAAGACCACCTCATACACTTGTATTTTCTGGTGTTATTCAAGCATAGTTCATTCAGTATGCAATGAATATTCCACAGTGAAAAATATGCCAATGCAAAAATGATACTTTTTTTCTAATATACTGCTGAGATTCTTTATGCTTCTTCCTTTTATTGGAGTACATTTCAGTCATGCAACAAACGTGCCACTGTGAAAATTCCCAGGTTTTCTACTGAAGTGGCAGTAACAGGATGCCATGGAAACGCAGTTTCCTTTGATGAGTTCATTTGAGAGGATTCACCTTGGCACATTGCTTCCTTCAAGTCAAATAATAACATAATAACGAAAGAAATTCTGCAGCTTTCTCTATACTGGTGACGAACAAAATCGGGGCTGTATTTAACGAAGTGTAATTTGCCTCAATCTTTATCATAGCTTTGGATTTCTGTGTTTGTGGAAAGTGGCATGGTAAATGTAGTGTGGTATTAAGTCAGCTTAACTGAGGAGGGGATGTGTCAGATGCAACGGAGTAGAAAGAAATTTTGGGTTTGCTTCGAGTTGTGATTGAGCCTAAGGGGTAAGAAGTCTCTTTTGCAGGAGGTTTCCAAGGGATGCAAGGATAATTTTTTCTTTCATTGGCTACAGGTCTGATTGTGGGTTTTTGATCTTCTGGTGTTTTCATTGGCCTGAGGTGTGAATCTTCCTGCACAGTGGTCTGTCCCCTCCCCCTTCCTGAGGGCTTTCTACTGGCCCTTGTCCACAGTTACCAGTTAGGTTCCACTTAGCCTGTTAACAACAAGGGACCACGTCGCCTATGAAAATTGCAGTGCATGGAAACGGCCTTCAGGCTGCTCAGTATTCAATAGAATATATTCCATTCTCGAAGAGTTTCTGACCAGACTTGCTGGCTGACCTTGGAACACCCTACTAGTATATACATCACTTCTTCTCTTAAGAAATGTTGCCATCGATATAAATCAAACACATTCTAAAGAATGCACTTCGGGTCAGCAGGAACAGATCAATGGTTGCATGCCATCTCTGGCATACTAATGAACGGATTGCGAGCCATAAAGACTCAACTCGCACTCAGATTATTGCTCTTTGGCTTCCTTTTTCCGAATCCAATTTTGAGTCCATGCAAAGTGTGGTCTTTTCAAAAAAAACTTTGCGCTGTTTGCCAATCAGTGTAATTGGTTTGTTCAAATTGAATGCTCGTGGCATGCCATGGAAGTGCAGAATTTTCTCAGATTCTGAAGTGGCCTGGTAGTTGTTGAGAGCGCTGTAATCGGGGTATTGTACATGTGTAGAGATTGTTGGCTTTTGATCAGTCTCATTGATTGCTGGCTAGAACCAAACCAATTTCAACTAATACTTGCAACATTGTCTCTTCCATGTTTCTCAAAAGTCACCCTTTGTGTCAACATATGGGCATAAGCCAGTGGGAGGCTTTTCTGCCGTTAGAGGCCACTGACAGTTGTTACCGGTCATAGGACGTCATGAAATTTGACGTCACAGAGAAGAAATACAGGGCATGACGCCATCCATGATGACGAGGACGCCATGGCTTAAGTCCGTGACGTCAAATTTTGTGACGTTATCTAGGACTGCTAACAGATGGCCTCTAACAGCAGTAAGGTCTTCGATTCACTCATGCAGCTCCAAAGTAAACTGGTGGTCACTTGTAAGCAAGATTTGTGAAATTTTGACAGCAGGTAGTGGAATTCTTGCTGCCAAATATTAAACTGTCACTACCGGCTAAAGTCAATTTGATTGTGCAGCCAAAGAAAGTGTATCTGTGATCTGTTGAAATCACCGTTCGTAAAATTTTGACAACTGAGCTCTGTAAAATCAAGGAATTCTTGTTGCTGAATTGCTAAATGTGGCATGGAAAAGCCCAAAATTCCCTAGGTGAAATATTATAGTGAACTTGGTGAGATCGTTTGTTGCAAAATGGGATAGTAGCCAATGGCAACATCAACAACCACCTTCACAAACCCTCTTGTCATTCACAACACCCAATGAGTTAAATCTGGGGGTGAGTACACAATGATTTATATGCTCCGCCAAGCTTGGCTAAGTTTAATATCATTTTCACTAGACTGGAAAGAACAGCATGCGGAGTAATGATTTATTGTATGAAAATTGAAACATATCATTAATCTACATCAGGGTAACTGAGTGTAGATTTGATGAACAGGCATTTGTTTCATTATGAAAATTCTCTGATGAAATATTGGATGGGATGTGGGCTCAGGGTGTCATTGTTATGCAGCTGGTATGGGTAACTTGGTATTACAACCAGAAATTTCAAAATGCAGTGTAAGGAAGGGGACTACAGAAAAAAGTGCAGACCATGGTGCCCCGCATTTTTGTACTTGAAAAAAGGCAGGGCAGTTTAACCTCCGAAAGGGCATTGTATTGACTACTGGGCTTTTCAGAAAAATATCCACAAATCCCAAGCAGTGTACTCAAGGCACAATGATCTCAATAGTCTAGTGTCATTCCACCTACAGTTGGAACTGATGAGGTAGGTTAAGTGCTCTAAGAGATTTTTTGCACCTGATGGAGAAAAACCTGACAGCGCAGATTGTATCTGCTTTATTTCCCAATAAATCTGATAGCAGCATCAGCAACCAATACTACCAGACAGGTGTGATGAAGGAAGGAGCAACGTCTTCTGTTTTTGTTGAAATCGTAGCCACATGAAGTGCCAATCGAAAGAAATGCACCGAGGCCTACATGTATTTCGCCTTCTTGAGGTTTACAATAGACCCTTTCGAGGAAAATGGCGCTCGTTTGTTAATAAATTTTTACGGCCTAATTTCTCTCAAACAACACTTTGGTTTATGGATCTAAATGCACATTTCACTTCTATGAACACAGCAGTACATGTACCAGACAATTGGTGTGAATAGTTTGGCTAATTTTGGAGATGGAACTTTGCCAAAAGTACACGTGTTTGCAAAAAAGCCAAAACAAACGCCATATAACAATAGGGCGGCCATTTTCCTCGAAATCATCTATAACCAGAAACTTCAACAAAAGTAAGGATGTACCACCAAGCCATAGCTCAGTTTTAAATGTGGACCACATCCTGCCAGTCTTGCCAAGGCAACCAAATTCCTTTTCATAATGTAGTCCCATTGATGACTGCTAGTTATATTGACACATCATTCAAATGCTGGCAACATGAATGCATTATGAAGAATTTCGTGAAAAATCGTCCACAATCGACAACTATTACCTTCGCAGCAATGAGCAATAACCACCGCGATCGTTGTTAACATGAAGCGTATTACCTCCAGACGAATCGGCAAATGGTAACCATGGAAAAGTGTTGCCCGTACTCGCAACAAGGCGACTACTTCATCTTAGCAGGAAGAAGTGTTGGATAGGATTACCACTGGTCAATTTGGGGGACAATTCTCATCAGCTTGGCTTGCTGGTTTGTCAATAGAATCTACCCTGTTGATCAAATTTGAGAGGAAACATGATCGGTTTAAGGATAAAGATATGATATGATGGCTCAAACTGATCAAATACATTTGATAATATCTGATACCCTAGGTTTATGTCTGAGGTTTGATTTGTCTCCTACCCTTTTGTTAGCGGTTTTGTTCTGCAGCTGAGAAGGCTGACACTTCAGAATAGTAGGCTGCGCACTGCGTAGGATGCACACCGCAAGCGAAAAATGACGAAATGATGCGAAGTGAAGCGGTGAGGCGAAGACAAGCGAATTCTTTGCCAACATAGCACTGATCAGGGATTCCACGTACATCCAGTGGAAGTTCGCGTGACCAAATATAAAATTTACATCTTGTCGCACGATTGCCAGTGCTGATCGTTCTCAGTTTGTACAGGCCAATGCTTCCAGAGTATTTAGAAATTTTCGCAACATCGCTGGGCGAAATTTGCTCCGCCAGTTCGCTTTGTGCATGTGGCTTGATGAGAGTCTTTATGGTGTTATTGCAGGTAGTACCTTGGTAGTATAAATAGATTCCATTTGACAGTGGATGGGAAGGAAAAGGAAGGATGAATGTGGTCCCTTATTCTGACAGACAGGAAGAGGAACTGGAATGTGGGAATGTGGAGAAAGGACAAGGAAACAGAAGGGGGAGGGGAAAGTTTAAATCTTGGTCCCATCTGAGCTTTAATTGGTGAGATAGGGGAAAGATGCCTTGCAAGAACTCACATTTGTTGGTATGGAGACAGAGGAAGTTTGATTATTGGAGAGGAGTAGGTGGTCATATCCTGTATTCATCTCAGCTTCGGCAAGAATGGATGAGAGTGAGAGGAAATATATTATAAGCACCATTTGTGTACAGAAGAATGGAAGGGAAAGGGAAGAGACAAGTCTGATGAAAGGTTCAGTTTCGACCATTGTGTTGTCGGGAAGTGGAATGGTAGTTGCAGGAACTGGCTTCCATGTATCATCGAGCAACATATTGATGTGGCTGTTATTGTTCCATCACTTTGTATTCATATACACAATACAGCAGCAATGAGAAGGAGTTCTCATCTGAATTCCATCTTTTAGGCTGATTTTGGTGATGGTAATGAAGGACTGTGCTCTGTTGTGGTTCTGAAAGCAGGTTTTGTCATGGTGTCATGGTGACTGACTTCCCTTTTCTCCCTTTGCTGCATTGGTGTCAAACTAGTAGCGATTTTGGTCATCCAGGCCCATATGCACCAATGAAGATTATCTTGAACTCTGAGCCAAGCTTTTCCATTGTCACATCATGCTCTGGCAAACTTGAACAATTGAAAAGCTGCGATTCGACCTGAGTTCAAGATAATCTTTGTTGGTGCATATGGCCCCCAGTGTATCACGGAGAGTCTGCATGAGAAAAAGAAGTGCCTGATTGTGGGTCACGGTTGCTTGCTTAGGTCAGTCGATATCTTGGCTACAATTTGGTCTGAGAGTGATAACCAATAGCAAAAAAGCTTGAATGAGTGCTGAGAATGATTTCAAGGCATGGGCATGCTCCAAGTGCTCTTGGGAGAAGTCAAAACTTTTGTATCCAGAACAACTTATCTCAGTCTTCTTTGTCATTTATTTGGATTCCTCATCTACTCTGACAGAATCCTAGACTTGACGTTGTCAGAGCAATCCTCTTGCCATTCATGCTCTAAAAATATTGACAGACCCTCTCCAACAAGTCTGAGAGAATTGGACGGGAGGAATATTTCAATATCAGCCACTAGGGTGGAATACGGGATTAGTTCCCGACACAATATGAATTCATACGAGCGTTTGTCCGACATCTCATCATCCAATCTGCCCTGAGTACCGTCAGAAGTCGACAAGGGAGAATCTTCATGATGGAAAGCCTGTCTATCGAATAGTGTTGTGCTCTCCGATGTTGGCAAGATCTAAAGATGTTGTTCTTGCCGTCTGAGCTATTTTTCTATCGTTGCTGCATCTACGTAATTGCTGATAAGTATTAATTGCGGTCCAGTGGGCATATTTTCTTGGATATACCAGCAGAATGTTGGAACTCTCTTTTGTGTTGTTGACGAACGAGGAGATGTGAGGGAAGAGCAACAAAGTTCTTGCGAAGGCTGGTAAAGAGAGTCTTATTACCGACACTTTTACTTCCATCTGCCAGCTTAACTGTCTCAAGTCATGTAGACTTTAACAAGGTCAGCTATCCTACCCAGGGATTCACCCACCCTACAACAAGAATCTCAAAATATATCATTCGGATCATGTCACATGGGCAGTGCGTGAGCTCCGAAGCAACCCAAGCATTCCAAGTAAGCCTGCAGACAAGACTGAATGATGACTTCCACTTTTTTCATGACCGTTGCAACTGAACTCGCTTCACCTTGAGGTTTCCCTTTGTCCATTACCCATCATTGTTGGAACTAATGTCAATTCAACAAGCACAATGATCTGTCTCCAACTGGAGTTCATTCAGACGTAATATTTTTGCCTTCGGCGTAGAATATTCTTCCCAAACCTCCCAATTCTCAAGTAACCATAATCTTCTAAGACACCAGTTCCCCAAAGAGAACTGAGGACTCAAATTCACCAACATTGGGATTAATCTACGAAGTTTACAATTTTGAAAAAAAGTCTGTGGGATTGGTATGTCAAGTTCTGGTCTGATGGAATGTCAAACTAGGGCTGATATTTGAGATGCTGGGTTCTCAAGGGATGTAGATGGGAAACTTCTTAAGTTCTATTTGATTAGTTCAAAGTGGATGTGCAGGCTGGGATATCTCTCTATGACTGTCATCTGTCTGGGTATATTTCAATCACTCCTACATGGTGGCTGCTTCCTCCTAAAGCCTAGTGTACATCACACTTGCAACTAGTCGCCACTGAGCTTCTGGCGACTGGGAGGATCTACTAGTAACTGGAACTGGAGGTGACTGATCAGTCACAGAAACGGTTGATGTATGCACCCTTGCGACTCGCTGGAACTGAGATTTTCCCAGTCACTGCGAGTTGCACATGTTCAACTTTCTAGTGACTAGTTGTACCCAGTTTCATTCAGTTGCTCGATGTGCGCAGGCTTGCAAGTTTTCTGAACAAAACCTAGTCTTGTCGAGTCTCAATGCCCCCCGGATGTTACCTGAGTTGCTGCCATTCACATGTGCGATGTACGCAGTCAGGACATGACGACTGATTGGATCCTCCTAGTTTTACTGAGTTGCTGAATTTGCGATGTGCGTGCAGCACGTACATCACCAGCGACTGATCAGATCAGTTACTTCCAGTCGCAACTGCGATGTATGCCTGGCTTTAAGATTTCAGTGTAAGATGTACTCGGACAGAAATTCCATTTCCACATTTTGCTAAGTCCTTCGCAATTAAGGTGAAAAGTTAGAAGGTTACTGAGAACCATTGATGCCATACTACTTCAAAATGGCTTGATCTTGGGATATCTTGTTCTCAAAGCCAATGCTACTGGAAATAGTGTACGCTTTACTACCTCTCAGCCAAATGGCTTTAGTGAAACATGAGACAGACAAACCTTGACATTCTCTGGTTCTTCTCTCCTTCACTACGTTGGATTTATGAGCTACTCTATCGCACAACAACAACAGTCATGATAAAAACAGAACACCGTATGAAACGTGAACGTTTCCATTTTGTCTTCAAGGCTTCACTCGTGAAACAACTGATTCACTATTTTGATTTTCGAATAATGTTCAGAAGTCCAGAGAGTTTTGAAGCTACAAAGGTGCAAGTGCTGATGTTTCTGAAGGCTGGAGGGAAGATTTCTCAAAAGATCTAATGTGGAAAGATGCGTGTATGAACACAAGTTTGTAGCTTTGAAAGGTCTACTTTGGTTTTGCTGTAGGGAGTGGGTGACTTTGAATTGTCGTCTCTGTTGCCAAAACAAGATTATAAATCTGGTAGATATATCCTCCTAATTTTTTGGTGTACGAATTGTTAAATTGTAAAGAATCAAGTTAATACTCTTATACTCCCACTTACCTGTCCCATTCCTGAACTCGGAAAAAATGACCAAATCCTAAGTTGAAGATATCGCACGCTGTCATTCTTTGCCAGGCTCGGGAGTGGGACAAGTAAGTGGACAGGACATTACTGTTTCTGACCATACCCCCACCCCATTATCTTCAACTTATACTGGTGTCCCACAACTTTTTCTAACGACAAGGGGCGAATCTGAAGTCTGCGACATTCCCTCGACAATTTAAGCTGCGATATTTAGCATTAATGTGTTTCGCCTAGGATCAATGAGTCAGAGAATCACTGCGAACGTAGACGACAGTCCACGAAGAGCTACGATTTTTTCATTCGTCCCTTGTCGCAGGCCAAAATTCGCCAGTGGGACGCTAGTATTAGGATTTAGTCATTTTTTGCCACTTCAGGAGTGGGACAGGTAAGTGGGAGTTTAGAGAATGCATGGTTAATGGCCACAAGTCTGAAAAGAGTACAGGGACACATGCACAATCAATGCGTTTGTGCAGCTCACATGCTTGAGCTAGTTCAGGTACTTTCTATCAGTCATCCTACGGCTGGTGCCAATAATTAGATCCATTAAAACATTCCGATAACACCTTGGTGCTTCACTGTTGACAGCTGTTGTTAACCTTTATTGCACTGATTTCTGGATTCCAACTTCCAGTTACATATTTCTTGCAGTAGAATCTTCTTAATTTTGGCCTATCCCCGTTGGACACCTTTGTTTGCCATGGTTTTTTTATTGCACTTTAACCAACTGTGAGTTTGAAGAAAATAAGTTGTCTATACCATTTCATACCTCGCCATTTCATACTACAGATATCCAACATAGAGTACAAAGGACGACAAACAAAATGATATGATATGTAAAATTGTCTCCGAATTTCGCAAATTTTCGAGCCCAAGCGGGGTCTTCCTCAGGCACTTTCTAGATACCAGAAGTGAAACAAATTTCATACTATACCAATGTGTATTTAGTTTTACAACTTTATGCACAGTTTGAAATATTTAAACAAAGTACTTCATATTGCTACACAATGCTTCCATTTAGGTACGAGTTGTCAGCAAGTATAGATTTTCCGCCAGAATAAACGTTTTCATGTAGGTGACAAATTTGCACACATCAACTGCCTAATAGGATCAACTGCGTACAGGTTGTTTTTAAAATGCAAGAATTAACCCTGATATTGGCTGGTATTCATAAAAGTTAGCAAATGCTTTTACTTAAGATTTGCACAGTAATGTCCAATGTAAATGTACTGCAAAACGTGGAATAAAAGCATTTGCTACCTTTTATGAATATCAGCCACTCTATTGAATCTTTAGAATTATTAGGACTGGTTGCTTATTTGATAGGTTTCGAATTGGTTCTTGGCCATTTGCTGAGCTACTCGTAACTTACAATCAGTTTTTAGGACATGAATTGATCAATGATGCATGACATTGCCTAAAACGGTGTGCATTGGTACTGCTTAAGTCTCAAACTATCTACAGGTCCTACTCATCACTCTTACACGGACACAGAAAGACAGATGATGAATTTGTGAATTAAGTAGATAACCTACTCGATACCAAGAGGAGCGAAAACCGTCACCAAGATAGAAAAAATTAGAAGATACCTCAAAAACTAATGCTGGTTTTGCACGTACCTCTTAGGCAGTTTAGCCTGACACGAGTAATCCTTATATCCAGTTAAAAATCTATGCAGATAACATCCTCCGTGAGTTGATCTGAGCTCACTGCTCTGTTACACACACAGTTATGTTTGATTCACTGCAGACTCTAGCGATTGTGGTAGTATCCACGCGAGACGACCAATAGCCCGGCTCACAGACAACCGTAGATTGTCGCCGCTCGGCCAATCAATGTCTTATAGTCCCCATAGCCATTGGCAGGCTTCGGTTGAAGCCATAACGGGGTAGAGCGATTGTTTAGCGAGTGCAACTCGGAGCAAGTGGCGGTTGTTTATATAGAGGTGGAATGGTATGCTGAACACACGTTCTGTCTCACCTCTGGAGAGATTTGGTTTGAAACTGAAGGATGCAGCGTGGGAAAGTTGACCATCTGGTTCGTACAAAAGCTAGCAACTCGTTAGCGACATATCTCTGGGTCATTGTGGCGAATTTTATGCATATTTTATCCTGCGTGGAGAATAAATCATTTAATTACCATCAGTAATTGAGATTGCGATATCAGTAATTGCATTAACTTGGGTTCCACCCAGAATTTCATAGATTGGGATATTGCATTTTGGATGATTTGAAGTGACTAGAAACTCAAGAAAAAGTCCACTTTGCAGTACTGTTAGGAAGTGTTGATTGGCGCATGGGTGATGGTTGTTAAGATTCAGAGCCGGTGTGACAGGAATCAGCCTCCTTAAGAATGCAGATCCGCCAAACAATAGCCAGCTATTGTAAGGTTATATTCGAATGGTCATGGTCTCTCTAGCCATATATTCTAATCCCTCACTGAACAATAAGACCGGATTTTGATTCCAGGGGACTTGGATTCCTTTTACACCTGTTTGGTCTTCCTCCTGGTTATCAGACCAGAGTTCAGCTGGGATTATGATTTCAAAAACACTCCAATTATACTCGGACATAGCTCCTGAAACCCCTTGTTAAAGCATGGACAATCAACAACAAAGTGGGACACCATTCCCCGATGAGTTCTACACGTTACCGATGAGTTCTACACGTTACCGATGAGTTCTACACCTTATCGAAGAGGTGTTGAAATCATAGTGAACACGTGTTTCGGCCTCTTTCTGGGTGCTACAGTCGCTTGCTGAACAATGGCTGACGAGTCAGTACTACAACCAGTACTTGTGATAAGCCCACATGGGAAAGTGGCACTTGCATGAACAAAAAGGCAGTTGAAATATCTGATGACATTGTTGTGATCCACAAAATCACTTCCTCTACTTTCGTTGCATGATTACCATTGCCTGTTTTGGAATTTGGCACCTGTGACCCATCTGAATCCAAACGTGAGCACCCAGAATCTTCCAAAAAGTTTTTTTAAAAAGTTAAAGTTTGAGTTTATAGTCTGATATCAACAATGGCAGAGGTGTCATCCAACTTTACACTTTAACCCCAGTCTATCCTGAAACCTTTCAGTATAACTCAGATGAGCTGCTCATTCAGCGCTACAATCTGAGCATTTCCGACCGGTACCCATTTATACACCTGGGTGGAGAGAGGCCAGTGAGGCAAAGAGACTTGCCCAAAGTCTCTCGCCCAATGGGATTCGAACCCGGGACCCTCTGACAGCTAGTTGGAGACCCGAACCACTACGCCACCGTGGCTCCTTCCAACGATATCAAAAGCAACATGTGGTGGTTAAATCAGTTTTTGTTGCTTCCTCTCTTCTGTATAGTTACATCAAATTTTGTTGACTCTGGCTCCTTAAAAGTTCCTTGGTGTTAGAGGTCGAGCAATTGAACCGACTCCTTTCCTCTCTGAGAATTTCTAAAAAAATTGGTGTGTGCGTGATCTAACTGTTGCTCAAGGAGCGTGAATCGCATCTAGAAACCAGTCGTGCTAGTTACTGGCGGAACTACAACCACCAGCATTGCATAAGTGATGCGAACCTCTGGTGCGTGAGCGCATTTGAAAACCGTGAAGCAAATGAGATGAATGATTTATCAGGTTTATGGAGTAGATGGGCAGTTATCAGCTCAAGCGGGAACATATTCTATTCTATCGTGGGTCATATGCCCAATTAGTGTAGCGAGTCATTCGATCATTTTCAGACTTTAGGGACTTATCTCTTGAATAGAAAATTCTTCTCCTAGTGGTAGAAATGAAAATTATTTTCAAAAACTGAAGCATCATTTACAGACGATTCTCGAATTCGCAGATCTGCNCTGCCTCCCAAGTACTCATCAATGAGGAATAAGTGTCAGATAGCTAAGTGCAGACCTTACTCAGATATAACCCTAGGCTAATGAGATCAGATTTACTCTATCCACTTCACAGACTTTTGGCATGTTCTGACCACTAGTCTCAACCCTTGTCCGTTTTCATGTCCCGTACAACATGCTGCTTTGTTCCCATTAGTTCCACAGACAAAGGGCGAGTGGATAAATTGTTATTATTGGCCGTTGACATTGGCCCTCATACACCTTATGTTGATGGTTTACCCAAGTAATTATTGGCTGTCTCTTGTTCAGGGGTAAAAAACCTGTCTGAATGTCCCGTACAACATGCCGTGGAATTAAGTAGATAACCTACTGGATACCAAGAGGAGCGAAAACCGTCACCAAGATACATGTAGAAAAAATTAGAAGATACCTCAAAAACTAATGCTGGTTTTGCACGTACCTCATAGGCAGTTTAGCCTGACACGAGTAATCCTTATATCCAGTTAAAAATCTATGCAGATAACATCCTCCGTGAGTTGACCTGAGCTCACTGCTCTGTTACACACACAGTTATGTTTGATTCACTGCAGACTCTACCGATTGTGGTAGTATCCACGCGAGACGACCAATAGCCCGGCTCACAGACAACCGTAGATTGTCGCCGCTCGGCCAATCAATGTCTTATAGTCCCCATAGCCATTGGCAGGCTTCGGTTGAAGCCATAACGGGGTAGAGCGATCGTTTAGCGAGTGCAACTCGGAGCAAGTGGCGGTTGTTTATATAGAGGTGGAATGGTATGCTGAACACACGTTCTGTCTCACCTCTGGAGAGATTTGGTTTGAAACTGAAGGATGCAGCGTGGGAAAGTTGACCATCTGGTTGGTACAAAAGCTAGCAACTCGTTAGCGACATATCTCTGGGTCATTGTGGCGAATTTTATGCATATTTTATCCTGCGTGGAGAATAAATCATTTAATTACCATCAGTAATTGAGATTGAGATATCAGTAACCTAATTGCATTAACTTGGGTTCCACCCAGAATTTCATAGATTGGGATATTGCATTCTGGATTATTTCAAGTGACTAGAAACTCGAGAAAAAGTCCACATTGCAGTACTGTTAGGAAGTGGTGATTGGCCCATGGGTGATGGTTGCCGTTAAGATTCAGAGCCGGTGTGACAGGAATCAGCGTCCTTAAGAATGCAGATCCGCCAAACAATAGCCAGCTATTGTAAGGTTATATTCGAATGGTCATGGTCTCTCTAGCCATATATTCTAATCCGTCGCTGAACAATAAGACCGGACTTTGATTCCAGGGGACTTGGATTCCTTTTACACCTGTTTGGTCTTCCTCCTGGTTGTCACACCAGAGTTCAGCTGGGATTATGATTTCAAAAACACTCCAATAGTATTGGAGTATTGGCAATACTCGGACATAGCTCCTGAAACCCCTTGTAAGCATGGACAATCAACAACAAAGTGGGACACCATTCCCCGATGAGTTCTACACATTATCGAAGAAGTGTTGAAATCATAGCAAACACGTGTTTCGGCCTCTTTCTGGGTGCTACAGTCACTTGCTGAACAATGGCTGACGAGTCAGTACCTACTACTGGTACTCATGATAAGCCCACGTGGGAAAGTGGCACTTGCATGAACAAAAAGGCAGTTGAAATATCTATGACATTGTTGTGATCCACAAAATCACTTACTCTACTTTCGTTTGATGATTACCATTGCCTGTTTTGGAATTTGGCACCTGTGACCCATCCGAATTCAAATCTTCCAACGATATCAAAAGCAACATGGGGTGGTTACATCAGGTTTTTTTTGCTGCCTCTCTTCTCTAGTTACATCAAATTGTGTTGACTCTGGCTCCTTAAAAGTTCCTTGGTGTTAGAGGTCCAGCAATTGAACTGACTCCTTTCCTCTCTGAGAATTTCTAAAAAAAATGGTGTGTGCGTGATCTAACTGTTGCTCAAGGACCGTGAATCGCATCTAGAAACCAGTCGTGCTAGTTACTGGCGGAACTACAACCACCAGCATTGCATAAGTGATGCGAACCTCTGGTGCGTGAGCGCATTTGAAAACCGTGAAGCAAACGAGATGAATGATTTATCAGGTTTATGGAGTAGATGGGCAGTTATCAGCTCAAGCGGGAACATATTCTATTCTATCGTGGGTCATATGCCCAATTAGTGTAGCGAGTCATTCGATCATTTTCTGACTTTAGGGACTTATCTCTTGAAGAGAAAATTCTTCCTCCTGGTGGTAGAAATGAGAATTATTTTCAAAAACTGAAGCATCATTTTACAGACGATTCTCGAATTCGCAGATCTGCGCACTTCCGCCGAAATCTCAACCAGAACCTCGATCTGAAACCAGGTGACGTGACAGCATCCATGATTCAGCAATGGTCGAGTGTGATGCAGCGTCTTCGACATCACTGTCGTTTGGTTGTCTGCGTTACGTCATCCAGTTTCAGCGGAAGTGCGCAGATCTTTGTCATTTACGTCAATTTTAGAACGGTCTATTGCTTGGTGCAACCCTAACTCACCAAAAATCCTTCTTGGGGGCTCAATAAACCCATCCCTTGCTCTCAATGCGAAGCAGTGACGTGCCAGATAGTTGAACCCAGGATTTCTCGCACACAAGGTTGCGGTTTCGTCCATTGCGGATGGTGATGTTGCCAATGAACACGTTGTCTTCGCTAGAAGAAGCCTCTTGGCAACTTCACGAAAAAAAGACAAAATTTACGTCTATTATCCTGATAACATACCCATCTGTATGCAAGTGGCTTCGATGCAATTTGTATCCGGGCATGGCTTCTGGATGACAAATCACCATGTTTTCTAACAAAATCCATCTCTTTAATGAGTTAATTAATTGATTGGTCCCGGGAGAGTCGCTGATCATACAGGTTTTTAGCCGGATTGAATAATAAAGTGATTGCTTTGGGACTTGTCCTCTGTCTGGGAAAAGTCATACATGTAAATCATACGCAGGGAAAGTTTTTTTTTCGTTGCTAATTTTGGTTTTTATGTAGGCAGAATGTTAACAAGGCGATTAGAAAGACGGCAAAAGAGTGGCGCTATTTGCATGTGTTGATAAGTTTTGTGACGATCGCTCCAGTATGCAGACACCCAGACCCAACACACGCATCATTCTTTCACTACAATTGATGTCATTCATCTCTTCATAAACATTGTTGGCACATCCTTTATTTCCACGATGGCGAGGATTGAGTCATGACCATAAGAATAGTTATTATGAGAATAAAAAATCCTACTACGGAAATTAACTGTAGGGCACTTGATATGTCACTCGACAATGATGGAAATGAACGCTGTACATCTTGACTTTTAAATGTCTGTCTATGGGAGACTAATGCTACAATTTGCGACGAGAAATACTCATTTTCCTGGCTCGCTGCTGTAGATTAGAAGTGGATTCTCAAATGAAGGGTATCTATGAGGTGGTCTCCAGAGCCCCCTGATCAAATTCCAGTGAGTTTGTGGCAAAAGTGAAGTGGGCTGTGCACAGAAGAAGACCCAAGGTGAACCATCAGTTTGTTGGTTTCAGCATTGTCTGCCCATTGTGAAATTTGACTTTGTCCATTTCTGCAATAAGGAGCACAGCAGCCACGCGTATTGCCAAAAGATGCCAGCAAAGTTCTAGTGGACCAACACACAGGAAAATCCACGTGATTGGTGCTCGATCAAGAATGAATGGGTCCGCTATATGCATTGAATTGGGCCATACTGACACCTATTTGGTCAACTCACTGACAGCTCCTATTGTTCTCTGGTGTCATCTTGGGTCTTCATTCCGGCGCATTCCGGCTCATTTTGCTGTCACAGGTCACATTTTAAGTATATACACTGACTTGGACACATTACTAACTTGATTTAATTGAAAGAAAAACGCTATAAGATTGCCCCTGCTTCCCTGAGAATTCCCCGCACACTGCCCCTTTAAGACCGCTCCACTGCCTCAAATAATTCCCTACGGATTGACTGTCAGCCTTCTCCTCATCAAACTCGACGAGACAAAGCGGCATTATGAAGTATTGATCAGCATCAAATCATGCCATCTTAACATTATTCTCTAGAGGAATATAGAGTGGCTCCTGTTATTGAGAGTCCTTCCAACCACTCGGAGCTGCCGATGATACCCAAGGTTTATTTCCAATGTGCTGCAAGCGCATTCACTCTGTCGATTTCATCAGAGCGTTATGAAGTCACTTGTAGCTTTGCTTTACCCGAGGTTTTCTTCCAGATGGGCATGGCTTCCTGTGAGTTCATTCTGTGTCCATTTTGCCTCATTGTGGCCTTCGTACTCATGGTATCATACTCGACTTTCATTTCCAATGATCCTCCCCCAATCTTTATGTCCAGTACCCAATCTTTATTTCCTGTGATTGTTGCAGTTTGTCTGGACTTGTGCCAATTGCATGGCTTTTGATCCAGGTTACAGTACGTTGCACAATTGACATCCCTTCCGCGCCACGCACCATCTGCGTACCACATGCAGCGTCATGCGCGTACCGCCGCGCAAGGCACACAGTGAAGACGTAACGTCATTCGCCTGTGGTACGCGGACGTCACGCAGAGGAGATGGGTGACGCACCACTACCATATGCAGTGAACCGCGTGCGTCACGCGGAAGGTATGCAGATAAAGGTACGTCAATTGTGAAACGTAATGTAAATCAAGTTCAGCCAGCAAATGGGTGGAAATGGAGTCAGCCCTGTGCACATCCTTTCATGAAGTCGAGGCATTATGAAAAACTGAGAGACAATCAATCTCACTACATGCAGTCTTACTCATAAAACTGCCCTTGAAGGTTAACGCAGAAAAGTTTATTGAAAAGTATTAGACATGCATAGAAATATGCATTTGTATTGTAAGTAATATTTCCTTCATAAGACATTCCTAATAACACTGTTCCCCTTGAGAATTGACTAATGACTTCTTCATTGGCATTTGTCATTTTAAAATTTGTAATAAAGCATCAAAGCATGTTTATTACATATTGTGAAATTGATCAAATGCATCTTTCTGTGAGTTCGTTTGGTTGGCTTGGCGTCATGTCTTGGACTTTGCATGGATCTCTTGCTTCTGTGACGAACCTCGTGTGACAGCACTCAGGAAGCACCATCAAGGAGGGACATTGCACCTTTACCATGAAGATGGACAAGCGGAGGCCGGTCATCAATGAGGGGTAAGGGGCCAGTACGGAGGAGTCTGATGAACGTATTCGTGTCTACGACCTGCTCGTAGATAAAGGCCTTGGTCGTATACCACTGCCGCCAGCTACGTTGAGTATGTGGATTTGAGAAATGCATTGAAGTCTCAAAGAATTGGTTTTACTCTTGAAATTGGTCAATAGAGTTCTTTTCATAATTGTTAATTTGGGCTTAAACCCAAGTCTTTTGCAATATCTTCATTGTGGCAAAGTTAATATTGGTGAACTTGTGAGTAATAAGTGACATGAGCTATTCTTTGGCTCTTTTGAAATATCCATTGGATTCCTTTTCCGTGATGAATTTGTTCCTACCATCTGGCAGAGTGTCTCTGACCTATTTCTTTTCATCTGCTTCTTGCCTTTCGATAGACAGCAGCCAGGAAGTGGTCTTGCCTTGATGAAATTTTGTTCTTCAGATATTTGATTCATTATGAGAATTATGGAAGATGTTTGAATACATGGACATATGAAGGAGTTGGTGAGGAACTTGGCTTGGCAAGGTGGTCAGTGGGAAACTTTCCTGCCGTTAGAGGCCACCACCAGTTAGCAGTCCTAGAACGTCATGAAATTTGATGTTTAGAGAAGGAGTCCAAGACACAACGTTCATGTGACGTGGGTGCCATAGCTTACGTCCATGATGTCAAATTTTGTTACGTTCCGCTAAGAGGCGCTCTCTAAAGGCAGTAAAGCCTGCCGCACACGGGAACTATCTGCTGAGCAAAAAGTTATTCGAGACCGTTTGCTCAGCAGACAGCTCGCGTGTGCGCGTAATTTCGTTGAGTTTTTTGCCTCGTGAGGCAGAGAACTCGCGTGTGCGCGTATGTTTCGGTGAGCTATCTGCTGAGCAAACGGTCTCGAATGACTTTTTGCTCAGCAGATAGCTCACGTGTGCGGCAGGCTTTAAGTGTCCCATTGAAAACACCCCCAGTATGATCTGGGATGAGGGATTTGGGATGTCGCGATTGGTTCTGGTGTTACCCTAGATGTGATGGTCTGGTGGGGTCTGAGATGTGATGGGCTGGCGGGATGTGGGATATATGTGATGGGTTAACAAAAGATTTTTTTCCAGAAATCCAGCTAGTTCATTTCCATTTCTATCTTGTTCTCTCAAAATACAATGTAATGTGCATCCTTCACACTGTAGCTTGATATTCTTTACAAACTCTATACGGCATTGTTCTTACACGTTCCAACCAGAGATAGTTTGGCAAATTTCCATTTCAAATTACTTTGCATTTCTGACGAGGTACTTCAGTCTAGGGGATATTGGCAGCTTGTCAGTGGAACGCAGCGTATAAACAAAAGTGAATTCATTATTTCTTAATTTGACGTTCCTAAAACAATGGTACATGATACAAAACTTGCATATATCAGTATTTGTACAGCTTGCATTTGTTTATCAGTGACTCGTTTAAAGGGTAGATCATCAAAATTTTATTAAAGACAACTAATTTGAGATGTCATATCATGTACCCTTAAAAAGGCATTGCTTTCAATATTTGTGGTGACCAGTTTAGCAAATACAGATAAAGTTGCATTTTAATGTTATGAAAAAAGTAGTAGGCCTAGGTACATTTGCAAATGTCAGCAATTTACCACTTTGTGGACGAGGTGTCCAAAATACAGCACAAAGAATGACAAGTATAAGTAAATTCGTTTCCAAATTTTTGACCTCAGTCGGGATCTTCCTTTGGCACTTTCTAGTAGAGATCCCAGAAGTGAATGAGGAAGATGAGGAAATGGAAATCGAGAAGTGGTACTTCCATTTGAGTTGTTCTGGAAGACGTCTAATAGATCCTCTCTGAACAGGATTAGTAGTGCTGACATTGTCAATTAGCTCTGTTGATGATCGTGTTGTGGGGGCAATTCAAAGAATTTATGGTGATTAAACTTGGAAGGAAGAATAAAGTATCACACAATCTATCGTGGCCTGATGGAATGCCAGAATGTCACAACCAGAGGGTCGTTGGTTCGAATCCCGGCAGCACAGCATGATATCCGTGGGCAGGATACTTAAATTCATTGACCGCGATAGCCAATATAAGCAAGAAGTTGTTTACGGGCCTCACCCCTAAAAAAAACAAGTAAACGCCAGCAATAAGAAATCAAAAATGGATTCTGGAGAAAAGTCTGCCTTTGCAGATGTCATAACTGAAGCTAAATAGGACAGATTTCAAATCAACTTTCAAACAAGTGGCAGTCGTTTGTTTAAGGTTGATGAGCAACAGTCCATGGCTCCTCACACATTGACGCAGCATGTGGAATTCATGTCGCAGCGTGTGTCACATGCTAACAGAATCTGATTGGTGGAATGACAAGATCATTATCTGTGTCGTTACCAGTTCCTCTAACAGGACATGGGTAACCACTTCTCTGATTGAAACGTGAGGAGCCCTGATAGCCGAGTGGTGATCACGTCCACTCAGCAAGCGGCAGGTCTCGGATTCGAATCCAGCCCGGGCCATACGGAATTTCATTCCAGGCTCTTCACGTCCGTCGCATGGGACAGTATTCAACGTGGCTTGCCACCGTGGAAGGCATGCAGTGAAGATGTTACGTCATTCGCCCCATGGTGTGCGGACATCATGTAGAAGAGGCGTGTCACGTACTCGTACCATATGCAGTGAAATTGAAGTGTACCTTCCGCATGAGGTACGCAGAAGGTACGCAGATAAAGGGAGGTCAATTGTGCTCCTTACGTTACATCTGAAATTCTTGAAAAATTGGCAAATAGGACATCGCCTGAAGTTCTTGAAGTTTGAATGGCATGAATGAAGGAATCAAGGACATAACCAGATTTGACTTGATGTTAGAAATTCTCCTCGACAGAGAGAATTATTGGGAAAGCCTCGGTGTAAATGCCACTGAACATGATGGCCATTAATCTCGTCAGCACTTTGATTGTCTTTCCGCTTGATTATGTGAGTTTCTTGGCTGTGGGTCGAACGTAATCCTGTTTCCAATAATCAGATAAAGAAATGGATGAAATGGGCTACTGGCGCATGCTTACCTTGATGACTTGTAGAGGATGAGAGTATGTGATCGAGGATAGTGGATGATACAAGAAGATTGAAGAGAAGCTTTGCTTGCAGTCTGTGTTAGCAAAAATGTGACCCGATCTGGGAAAACCAGGCAGAATGAGAAGTTGCCCAGGAGAAAATGGTTACAGCAATGGTTACTGTAAACTGTGAAATTTTCACGTGCGTTTTATTTTCGTGATTTTCGCGGTCATGGGCCGAAACACGAACTTAAACAGCGCGAAAATACAAACCCTTATGCATTTTCCATTGAAGGTAAACGCGGAAATTGGTCTTCGCTGTTTTCAAAAATGATAAATTCGCCAACTTTTAGCGTCGCAAAAATTTCACGGTTTACAGTACCCCACAAAGGCTGAAATCAGTTCAGCTATTACAGTAACAGAGACAGGCTATTTTTCAGCGATGAGTTGATGATCAAAAAGGGTAGTCAAGGGCCTTTGTCACATGCTGGGACTTGTGCCTATTTTTCCCAGACTGTGTCACAAATGTCAAGTCTTGGGGCGAAGCACTGCTACCTCACTGCTGCTGCCATCCTTTGTATAGAGGTTTCCCACGTGACGTCATAAAGGCCACGATGGCCGTCAAATTGACCAACGTCACGATGACGCGATGACGTTATTTTGTGTGCTGTCTCGTCACATCAGGTGTAATGTCAATCCACGTGTAGCACCCTATTGACACCAGTTTGCATCATTTTGACGGCCAGTCACATGATTTGATGACGTCAGTGGGATTCCTCTATAGCAACAGTAACTCAGCAGCAGCTGCTGCTGCTGTTGCAGCAGAGATGGATTATATTTGAAGTAGATTTACAGCAGTGTGCCGCAAAGGAGATATACACAACTCTTTGGAGGGGTTTCTTCAGATATTCTTCCCTATGATGGGCCACCAACAAAACGATTTCTTGGTTGCAGAGCCTCAAATGACCCTTATGGCATTATCCTTCTCCTTCCATCATTGCTTCTGCGATTCTGCCAGGGAGGGGTCATAATGCCACATCCCGTATTGATGGGAAATCCTCTCATGCAGAAACACTTCTTTCACACATGCACGGTTCTGACATTCTGACAAATGCCCCTTGAAGCCCCTTCCAGTTACCGTCGCATCCATCATGGCTACTTATTATGCCAAGTCAGCAACCACTGACATTGGTATCATGGGAACAAGCTCTCTGTCAACTGGAGTAAACTAAGTCCACAAATCATTCTACGCCATTCACTGAAGAGATTTCTATGGTAATGAGAAAATGGCTTGGTTTGTTGTGGTGTTTTGACCGATGGTCGCAATATTATGTGACCCATGACAGCAAAATCATCGGAATGCGCACAGAAGACGGGCCTAACCTGCCCTAGGTGACATCAACGGTTTGTTGATTTCAGGATTGCCTGCCCATTGTGGAATTTGACTTTGTCCATTGCTGTAGTTGGTATCATCTTGGGTCTTCTTTGGCGCATTCCAACTCATTTTGCTGTCACACGAGTCACATATATTGTCAACGGAATATGTCAGTCAACCTATGTGGGAATTGATGTTACCTTCAGACACTGGTGCTGTTGATCGCATTGGAATTGTACAGGTCAGAGGTAGACATCAGCAGTGATCACCAGCATCCTTTGTTACATTTGCATATGAGAATGTCTTCAAATGTGAAAGAGCATTTTGCTTAAGGGGGCGGTAGTGGAAACCTACAGCGCCGGCAATAGTGCGGCGGTGGAAGGTCGAACCGTTTTATTTATGAATAACCATGTATTGTTAATAAAATTAGGTGTCAATGACAAGCTGATCATGGTTCGTCCAGAATGCGCCCAGCGGTCTCTTCATTTGAATGACAATAAGGAATAGCCCGCGTATTTCGAAAAGCGTAGGCGTGTTTAGGCCAAAATGTGACAATTTTGGGAAGACTTTTCTCGTCCATCAGGCATCGCACTTCAGTGGTTTCTTTTCACTTGGCAGCAATATATTCGTGCGCAGGGCGCAACGTTGAGATTTTTTCACTATTCAAGAGGATTCGGGAGATATTCAAACAGTTCATTTTTGACCAATTTTTGGCACAAATTACATAATTATCATTACTAAGAATTAGAATTTGCAAAATAACTCAACGTCGGCACCTGCACACATGTATTCCCCAACATTTGGTGATAAAACGCCAGGTCCCAGTCGCCTTGTTGCCGAGAAATCTATGACGAAAAAGTCAAATGGGGGGTCTCATTGTTTGCTTAATTAGCTGATTAATGAAAGATGAAAGCACATAGTTTTCAATTCAGATGTGTAGAACAAGAGTAGCAATTTCATAGAAATACATGAAATCGATGCTACCTTTTTGCTTGAAGAAAATATGAATTGTTTTCAGTCGCCATTTGCAGTGCGCTTCCTTATGGCTACCGCCCCCTTAATGTGATGGGACGCTGATCGAAAGTTTGCATCAAATTTCGCCTGATTCTGAACCTGAGATGGTGTGGTCTATCATTTCAATTGTAAATCATGTCGTGTGTGCCGCTCTCATTTCAAGAATTTTTGTCCCCGTTTCTCTTGTCTTTCATGAGCAAATGACCCCCATGACAGTTCCGTTGGAGCCCATTAGCTGTTGGTTGCAAATGTAGATCGGTCTCCCCAGAGGATTTTTAAAAGCAATTTCTCCAACATCCATTACTGAAATCCCGCTTGGTCCTGCTTGGAATGTGGAATCAACAATTGGCAACAAGGGAGCAGTACGCGGATGCCACAGTTGGCTTTGTCCAATGGCTAGGCAAAAACAGTGATAGATGAGGGTCAATTTTTTACGTAAAGTGCTTCTGGGTCCAACTGGTATAAGAAGTACGGTGCAGCAATCAGTTATGATGTACCTTGAACTTCATAAACTACCAGTAAGTGTCTGCTGGCAGTCTTTACCAAAGCGTTTAACAATAAATAACATCATAAATATTGTGGTATTGACGGTGCTATTAAATCTGGTAAATTCAAAAAAACAATGCCCACAGCTTCTCCTCCATAGATACCATTCAAAGAATATATGAATAATTCAAGCTTGTTCGTGGAAAAACAGTGTGTACACCTCAAGATACCAATTCCCGACTGACGGACAACTGTTTATACATTCAAATCAGATCAAAAACTTAGAATGCTCTGATTATTAAACTAAAGCGGCATCCTATGGTGAATGGTGAAACACCGAAGAGACGATGTGACATAAATTGGACGGTATTGCAAGGATTCTGTTGCTCTGGCTTTGGCTACCTGTGGAGTTCCTTCATCACCTCATGTTCCTTGGATTCGAACGATCACAGTTGATTTTGACTAACAGCTCCAAAAACTGTTCTTCCATAGCCTCTCTCTATACCCTTGACTTGCCCTTTATTCCTCATGTCTCTTTTTCAGATGCAGAATTGCTGTACCCTTTTCGTCATTGGCATACCTCCCATTGCCTCATGCTCACTGGGTACGGTGGAAGCTGTACATTTAGACAAACATCGTGGAAATTGTTCTTCCATAACCCCTGCCAACAAATGACGCCAAGCTTCTTACTTTATTGACACAGAATGGCCATAACTTCCCCACTCTAGCGGATGTCTGCCATCTCTTGGTGCTTGTACTTGCAATTATCCAGTTTCTTTCGTCAAAAATGGCCTCTGAGTGTCATCAGCATTTGCGGCAAGAAGCAGATGGCCACATGGACGATTTATCAGTATTTGTGTAGCTGTTCAGCTACCGGATTAGCCTGTAGACCTATCGGAAGGTTATCCTGGTGGGTTTGTTCTACCTAAGCAAGAGGTTTGTGTTTCCTGTATCAACCTGATTGCAGAATGGTGTTCCTCGTCTTGGTGTAAATATCTTCAGAAGTGGGAATTCTACTGTAGTGGACATGGTGGACCAAAACAATAATGAGAGATGCACAAATACATTCTTATCTTTCTGGTTAGGCTCACTCTTCAGTAACTCAGTGATGTTTTTAACTCATGGCATTCTGATAGCTATATAAAGATAATGTTGCTGTTGTAAATAAGTATCCCAAAAATAGAGCACAAAAGGCGACACACAAAATGATATAATAAAAGGAGTCGTCCTCAAGAAATTTTGCAAATTTTCGACCCCAAATGGGGTCTTCTTCAGGCTGGCACTTCCACGTCAAGCTACCAGAAGTGTAATCTAAGTATACATGTATTGTGATGAGGAGGAACGGGTGCGGTAAATTCTGGAGAATTTCTTGCTGTTTATGCTGTCTATATTTCTTACATGCATCCTAGTGGGCACGGTTTCTTGCTGTTTATGCTGTCTATATTTCTTGTAGAGTACATGTCCTTTAGTGGGCATGGTTTCTTGTGGTTTATGCTGCCTATATTTCTTGTGGACTAAATGTCCTTTGCATGGTTCAGGGAATGGAATATTTGAGGCTTTGCAAATTAAACACTGGCCCTGGGTAGCCTGAAAATGGATCTGTTGACTCCAGACTTTTTTGAACCAGTAAGATGATTGTGTTGGGACACTGGGTTGGGCTTGAAATGAATGAATCTTATTTTATTCTGTGATAGCCAGTCTAAAATCTTAAAAAAGAAATTGCTGATGCATGCTTGAGTTGGTTAGAAATCTAAATCTTGAATTTAATCTACAAATTGAAATGAAGTGGCGAATTCCCAAAACAGTGGGGCATGCGAAAGTCGATTTTCCAGCAATTACTTCACAGTGTACTCGAAAAGATGTTATCGTTGAATGGAAAATTGCACTAAATCTCTCGAGCCTCAGAAACTTGTGCGAGCAATTTAATTAACCTATCTCAGATTTATCGATATATTATTGACAAAATATCGCTCTAATCAGCAAACGTATTAATAACTTGATCTCTGAACTACTTAATTTACGCAGTAAATTGAAAATGGATAGAAAAATCCATATTCACAGTTGTTGATCCTCCAAACTGAAAACTGCAAAGTACTTGGAAGTTTGTTCGCATTGCTCTGTCAAGAACACTCTCTGGCTTAGGTGCCATGGTGTTGACAGGCTGGAGAATGCCATCTTACACCTCTCAGACTGAGTAGCACCAAGTCAGACAATGGTTTGTTCCCTGAAGTAAACTTGCCGGTTGAGAGGGGGGCCTGACTTTACTCAATGTAGCCAGAACGTAGCCAGCGTGGTGACAGGACAAAAGGTACCCGGACAAAATGTACCTGACAAAAGGTACCTGGACAAAATGTACCTCGGACAAAGGTATCTGGGGCAAAGGTACCTAGGATAAAATGTACCTGGACAAATCGATTGTCCCCCTCCCAGTTGGAACAGTTTTAGTACACAATGCTCGTTCCACATTTTGATTGAAGAGGAAGGAAATTGAATCTGATTTTTACCCCTTTCCAAGATTTCGTTGCTGTTTTACCCCCTTTCTGCATGTGACATTTTCGGGAACTTTCATTGGAAACACCCCAGTAGCCTAGACTTGCGGACTGCAGCCTTCTTCTTGGTTCCTCTTTCTCATGGAGAAATGTCATTCAAATGTATCTTAGCATTCCTGTGACATGGACCACTTTCTGTGACATGGACCACTTTCTTTCCAATCAATCAATCATTGGTGAAATCTTTTCAAAGCTTTGCCATTAATGACAAATCTGATGGGAGCAATCATCCTGAAAGGTTCGCACAAAATGAAATTTTCTGTTTGATTGGCTGAGTAAAACACACTCTGTCAAGATAAATAAAGTAACTCAATTTTCTGAGTGGGTCTGTTGAAAGTACCATTTTCGTTCTGTCATGATACTAAGACTGGTTATTAAATTTACCAGCATTGAGTTTGACACTTATTTCTTAGAGCTTTGCACAATAGACAAACCAAATCAGGGGAAACAGCTAATGCGCCTAAAATGGGCAAATTTTATGGATTGCCGTTCACATTTTAAACTTGTCTTCGAGAAAGAACTTATTTGGCTCAATTGTGCCGTGCCCTCATCCTTATAACAAAGTGAGGCTTTTATAGTGCTGTCCACTCTAATGTGGTCTCAAAGTGCTCTGTTTTTTGAGGAACTCAAGAGCAGCACATATCGCTTGATCCCTTCAGACCAAGATATCCAACATAGAGCATAAAAAACGACACACGAAATGATAAGAAAAGTTAAGTCGTCTCCGAATTTCGCAAAGTTTCAACCTCAGCTGGGGTCTTCCACAGACACTTTCTGTAGAGATCCCAGAAGTACTTCTGGGATCTCAGAAAGTGCCTTGCATGAGGAAGACCCCGAAAATTCGGAGACCACTTTCCTTTCCTTTCAGACTAATTAAGAGTGCAAAGTGGCTCCTTGGCATGGAATCAAAATTATGGTCTATCACAAATCTTGGGAGATTTCGGTTGAAATACAGCTAAGAGTTTGGCACTGCCGAACCATGTGAATAGAGTTGAAGGAATTCAACTACATGTATTGCATGGGAATTTTGTTTCACCACTCTTTGTGTATTTTTACAACCTTCTACAGTTTCCACCATTCCTCGTGCACTGATCCTGGTGCTAACTCTGTCTGAAGGTATGCTCCAAGAAGAAGCCACCCTGCGTTTCTCCTACAGTTCAATAATCATACACCATATCAGCTAAAATTGTACGCCGTGGCCACATTATACCTAAAGTGATTTGTATATCGATAAAGTTCAAAGTCTGTCATCTTTGATCTCAAGCATCTGGGCTACAAATGACTGCAGGCCATCAGCCAAATTGACAAATTATTGCTAGTCAAATTGATTCAATTTGGATGTGCCCTGGTGAACTGTGTTTATTGTTGGAAGCCGAAGTAATTCAACCTTAATTGTTAACTTCATGTAAACGTCAGTAAGATTCTTTGAGAATCTTTTAGACCATTCTACTAATACTAATTTGTTCCACCATTCTTCAAACATCTTTTACAAACTCTACTGCTTTGTTCCACCGTTCTTCAAACATCTTTTTAAAAAGATGTTTAAAAACCTTTCTACTGCTTTGTTCCACCATTCTTCAAACATCTTTTACAAACACTCTACTGCTTTGTTCCACCGTTCTTCAAACATCTTTTAAAAAAAGATGTTTAAAAACCTTTCTACTGCTTTGTTCCACCATTCTTCAAACATCTTTTAAACCTGCCTTGTTCCACCATTCTTCCACCAGTCTGTCAACCATCTTTTACACCACCATTCCTCCACCATTCCACCATTCGTCCACCAGTCTGTCAACATCTTTTAAACCACTCTACTGCTTTGTTGTTCCACCATTCTTCAAACATCTTTTAAACCACTCTACTGCTTTGTTCCACCATTCTTCAAACATCTCTTAATTTAACCTCTTACTGCTTTGTTCCACCATTCTTCAAACATCTCTTAATTTAACCTCTTACTGCTTTGTTCCACCATTCTTCAAACATCTTGATCAAACCACACTGCTTTTGTGTCACCATTTTGCATGTGTGTGTGCGTCTTTCACAATGTTCTACTTGCTTCTTCAACTCATTTCACTCTCAGTGAGTCTTCACTCAGTTCATCATCTTTCTCCCACACTTCCTTCATTCCCTTTCTCTATGTATCCCTCAATTCATCGCTGGGTCGACACTGTTTAGTGTCAGGTCTGCATCATCTGTGTTACAAAAATCTCAATGCTGGTTGAAAACTGCTTCATTTTGGCTCAGATGCATCTACCAAGTACAAGTTTATGGGTCTTGTCTCCTTAAGAATTTTCCAGAAAATCTGAAATCACTTTTAGCATTATGATTCATTTGAGAGCCTGTTGCTGAATCACGCAGTACAAGGTCTTTCTTGTGGAAAATTAAATATAAGATGATTGCTCTCTTATTAGTTTTGGAAGATAAGAGAATACATTAGCCCTTTGATGCGCACAGAATTCCCAGTCAGTTGGTAATAGGATGACAGTGTGGATCCGTGGGGACATTATTGATGGATTGGAAGTTTTTATTGAGGTTTTACTGCTTATTTCCAAGTGTGGTGGCAGTTTAAAGGCCCGTTTCCACTGGAGAGTCCATAGCTGTCGTGCAGTTGTCTGTGGATGTCTGTGAAAACCGTGCAGCTAGAGCATGAAACTGGTGCAGCAGTGACAGTGCTCAAGGGATCATCGCAAAACTTTATTGATACTGAACGATTTGAACATCTCCCTAGGGGGAGGTGCTGAAGGTGTTAATGCCCCCGTCACCATGAGATAGTTCTCAGTACGTTCTTGAAAATGTTGCCGAACTGTGTGCAAAACAGAGTGGACGTATTTGTGGCAACTTTTTACAGTCTTTTTACGAACTTCATGGACGGACTCGGACGGGAAGGTGCTCCAGCACTTCGAGACATTATTTGGCGAACATTACACGTTCTAGCCCGTTTTACGACAGGACGTTTTGAGAACTACTTCATTGTGACAGTACCTTTAGGTGTTGATTCCATTAAAAATCATTTCCCGGCAAAGAGTTTGAAGATTCAATTCCGGAAGATAATGATAAAGTGTGGCGCAAAAAGATGCATTGGTCCAAGTTAGGTACCCTAATGTACAGGCATTTCCAGTTGGTGATGATCTTCCACGATAGATATTTCCATGGCACCAGCTTATTGCTTTACGTAAAGTCCTTTTTCATAATGGTAAATGAAGCAACGAGATCTCCATTACCCTTCCTAGAGTTGAAAAATACCCAATTATTGGGATAAGAAAAACCTATAGATTAATGACGGCTTATCTGACTTAATTCACCATCACTCAAATTTGACAGAACGCAAATTAAGAAAATGACGTCTTTGATTAGTCTATTAATGGATCTTAAAATGGCAGCCAATCTGTATTCTTGGTTGATGTTTTGTAAACCTAGTGGCATGTAGATGCTAGTTTTGTCATTCCTAATAAATGAAAAAAATACTTTTTACATCTGAAGGACATAACAATGTGGCCCTCAAAACATATAGGGCCGATTTCACAAAAGGTGTTTAAGACTTAGACGCGTGTAACTTCACTAAATGCACGCACTTCCACCATGCATTTGACGAAGTTACACGCGTCTAAGTCTTAAACACCCTTTGTGAAATTGGCCCATAATGTACACACCATATTCCACCATCAGACAGTTATCCACCACAGAAAGTTATCCAACTAGAATCTGAGCCTCTACCAACTGTGACCATTAGATGCTATCGTCAGTAGGGGATAGCATTTGTGACGTAAAGTTGTAAAATGTTCCAAATCTTGCACACTTCCAGTCCAAATGATCGTTACCACAGTCACACTGGCAAAAAGGCCATATTCACCCTCGCTTCTAATATCGACAGACAGCAAATTAAGAAAACAATCTCTTTTATTAGCTCAAGTGACTCGGAAACTTTTTTCTAAATTTTCTCATATTACTCCATCCATCAAATTTTTAAATTCCTTCTTTCCATTTCCATGGTTACGTAGGCCGATTTTGCTCATTAAGGATTAATACTTTAAACGATAGTTTCTCATATGGCATGACAAGTTGATTACCTTCTCAGCAGGGGCCTTAAACAAGCAATCGTCGTTTTGACAGTGGGTTTGATTAATTAATAGGCTGAATCATTTGAAAAATTAAAAATGTTGAATGGCCGAATGGTGGAAAACATTTATTTTAAATATTAAACTTGTAACAGTACATGTAGGTCCATGGGCATGAATAACGAACACACTATATCTACATCCTAGTCATTGGCCTGTTGCCATGGCTGTACATGCGATTAAATGTTTTCTGCTCAGCTTATCTTAGGCATCTTTCGTTCAGAAAGTGAAATCACAAGACATTTGGTCTATCTTCAAGACATGGGTGATTAGCCCGCCTCAAGACACTGAGACATTATGGCCACAAATTCCCTTGTCATTCTTCTTGGAACTGACATAAATACACGTTCAAAAAGTTTTCTTAAAGCTGCTTGGTAAAAACGAAACTGAATCTCGCTGTGCATTAGCCAAAGTAGCAAAAATCTTCATAGCCACAAGTGAATTTCCATCGCTGGCCAAGAAAGACACGAACATTCACGTTTCATTAGTCAGAACAAGATTGGACGAAACAACGAGATAGAAAAAGTAGCCGATGGCCAGCAGTCAGAACAGGGTGAAGAGGAAATGAGAGGATGGAACAAGTGTTGACCAGTTTTGTGACCACCAAGTACAGGCCAGATCTCCCTCTGGTATGGCTGAGGTATTAGTTGTTAGGATGGCCAGCTTCTGATGACTTGTCCGCATTGGCCATCAGGTTTTTGGATGTGAGAGGATCAGAACTTCCTGCATTGCGTTTGTGATTCTGAGAATCCCTGGCACCAAAATTCAGTGTTTCCGCCAAAGGGTACTAAGGTACTATGCTACTACCCTCAAAGGAACAGAAAAGGGCCGTTGTCTTTAATTTCATTGGGTTTTTGATGATTTTGAAGAAATTAGTACCTTTAAAAAAATTTCTGGTAGAAACCTTGCAAATTTCAACAAAACATACTTCAAGTCCACCATTTTCACCGATTCTCTGCTCATAGACGCCTTCAAAGTTACAAGTGAACAGAAGTTCTCCTCCGCAGGTTCAGTACTTTGTCTGCCAAGGCTCCTAGCTAAAAAAATCATGAGTAATTTCCAGATTATCTTGATTCTCCTCTGACACTTTGGGAACTCATTGATCACCTATTTACCCGAGGCCTTATCCCTTCCACCAGAATCCAATCAAGGTGACCACAAGGCATTGTCACAGATTCAGCTCTTCATCCGCCAAGGCTCCTCACTAAAAAGTTACAAGAGAAATGGTAGATTTTCTTCTTTCTCTCCTTATACCGGACTACTCTGGAGCACTTGCTTTGACTCCAGAAATCTCGTGCACGCTTCAGTCTACTTATTGTCATGCTAATCCCTAGTAGCGTCCCCAAAGACCTTTGCAGGTGCAAAGGAGGAATGTCGTTAAGATGGTTTGATTAGAAATGTGTGAAGGCCAAATGAGAATTACGCAGCATCTTCTTCACTTGGTGCATCTTAATTGCCTTCGCTTGTACGATGTTTTGAGGAAGTTCATGCGTCCCAGGGTGGACCAAGGTATGGTTTCTTACTGGGGATGTGAATTTGTCATGAAGGAAGGCAGAAGCGGCATGCTTAGGCCATTTAATTGATCAATACCCAGATACATTTTTCAAGTTTGAAAGGATATTCACAGCCATCAGCAATTTGAGAAAATACTTGACCAACTCTGTCTTGGCCATTCAGTGCACGTGGTATCCTTTTGGATCTTGCAAGTGTGATGAGTATAGGCCTACTTGTATATCTGCTTTCAAAGGATCATCCACCAAATTTACTTCAGGCATTCAGATGACTTGTAGGAATCCTGTACCTTCCTAAAGCCTAGTACACACTGCAGGCGTGGTGCGACGCGGCGCGAACTGAACAAAGGATTACAGCCTTCTTTCCGCATCACAAGTGTGAACAGCTATAGGCTTAACAGTGGAAACAATCAGGCGCGAATCGCACTGTGCCTGCAGTGTGAACTAGGCTTTAGTATTCTCAAAAATTGCCTAACACTTCCCGAGTTGCTGATGATGTGAGGCTCTCTACATGAAGACTTTCAATTTTCAAGTTCCTTTCTTCGTCTTGGCGAAACTTTTCTGTTGTGAGAATTCTTTCCTTGAGAAAAAAATCCTAAATTGTGCGAGCAGCTGTTGTGAATTTCCTTGCTGATGGAAATCGACACCATGATGTTGTTTGTCTCCTTATGAGTTGGTATTCTGCCTTCGGTCTTGGTCCAAGGGGAAGTGTTCCCAAGGCCTGGAGGATCTGATGGCAGTATGTGTCCGAGTTTTTACTAACGTCGCTACCATCAAATCAACTTCCTGTGAATTCTAAATGCTACTCGATATGCGACGACCATAATTTGTTACACCTGTGAAATATTTTGCACGCATTCTTTCCTTAATGGAAGAAGTTTGGCGGCAGCAGCAGTGTCTCTGAAGACCGTTCCGGCTTCTAACACTAACAGCTAGGTGCTAAAGTGCGAATTGACATCACCGGTTTCTGATGATTGTTTTCTGGAGGTGATAATCGTTTGGTGGAGTTTCTCCAAGTGCACCTGGGATGCTGTCAGGTGATTCTCACCTGGCATTCTTTGCCTATTGATCAAAGAGCATGGAATCTTAGGGAGAGTTCAGTTAGGAAATTTGGGTACTGTGCCAGTCACCTGTCTGTCATCCTGGGAGCCCCGACAGCCGAGTGGTTATCACGTCCGCTCAGGATGCGGCAGGCCCTGGGTTCGAATCCAGCCCGGGCCATATGGGATTTCATTCCCGGCTCTTCACGTCTGTCACTTGGGACAGGAAGCCGTGGTGCCTTGTACCTTGTTTCTTTGCAAGGGCAAGTAAAAGACCCCATACAAGTGAGGAACATGAGTAGCTTGGGACGGCCTCCTCCGTACTTACCAGGGCCAATAATGGTTTGGCTTCGGCCCTGACGGAAAAAATCGAATACAAAATATTGTCATGCTGAGATTCTCAGGTCATTTGCAGTCGTACCCCCGCCAAAAACAAGTGCGAGGAGGGCAGCGGTTCTGAAGACCCTGGGTGCGAGGATGCCAGACTGTCTGCCATTATACACATCTATCATGCATATAGCCTGCAATCTGGGTCATGTCAAAAATCAACCCAGCCATGCACAATGGACAGTCCTGGTCAAGTTGCTTCATCTCTTTCTCCTTTTGCCATCTCCAGACCATTTAATAACATCCACCAAATGATGTTCACTTGCATGGCACCCATGTTGCCAAAACCAATAAGCATATTGCCGTGTGCGTTAAGTTTCCTGTGATGGGCGCACTTATCCCGCAACATTACGGCAATTTCATTTGCTCTCGCAGTATGAGACCTCCTTATTATGAAGATAAATCAAGGCTAATGCCGCTAAACGCATTTACAAGAATATGGCGACTGTGCCAGGCAAAATCAGGGGTATCAGTAGACTCTGATTGGGGTAATTTATAAGGATTTTAGGATCTTGAGGTATTTGCCAAGGCATGTCTAAGTTGTAAAGTGGGTTAAATGTCTTTGCAGAACAATTCTCCTGGACAGTGATGATGATCGATGGGGCAAAGCAGTTTGAAACTCGGCTGGTGGTCTCCCTCTCCTATCTGCAGTAAACTGGTGTATCATTTTGAAGAAAGCCTATTCAAAATGATCTTTCGGCTGATTGTTTCTTTTTTCGCAACCACTCTACAGGTATGGGTCATTAACATAGGTCATTGAACCATCTTTTTTGAAGATGGGGATTCGGCCTAGTGGTTAAGGGGTGCTGCCTCTTAGTGCTGTGGCGATTGATGCCTAGTGCGAGGCTACGTGGGTTCGAATCTGAGGTAGCAGGCACGGATCCAAAGCCGGGGGCATACCCGGCCCGTGCCCCCTCTATTTTGTGGAAAATCTTTGAAATTGAACAGGAAATTTCGAAATTTTGAAAAGATATTAAAATTTGATCGAGGTTTTCCACGATGCGTTGGCTGTGCCCCCTCTTTCCCATGATTCTGGATCCGCCCCTGTGGTAGGAAGCGATGTCTTTCACCTTAGAAACCCGTTTCTATTTCACATTCTACAAGTACCCACATAGATTACAGCCGCCATATCCCCTTCAAAACAAGTGACTCAGAGACCCAGACAGGAATCCCTCTGGATTCAGCTTCGATACAACGTGGGATCTGGCTGGGAATTTTTGACGGATTCTTTTGTGCGATGACTGGGATGAGTAACATGCAGCTGGCAGCAGTGGCGCGGATGTACTTTGAGGGGTGCCTGTTTCTGGCAGCCACAGTTGCTCATGCTATAAGCCAGTTAAGCTTCCTGTCATCCTGTCACATACAGTTTACAACTTGTTTTTTTGACATCAGCCATCATCATGTTCAAAACTACCCACGTACAATCCTAAAATCCAATGTTGACAGGGGTTCGTCCAATGATCTTCTTGACCATGCGATACAGAAACCACCGCTCACCTAATCCCATTCTGCTCGATATAACTGAGAGGTTTACCTGAAGAGCTGAGCCATGGTTGTCAAGCCAAGACATATTTGTTCAAGCCGATATGAGAGGATGGCTGTCAATAGCAGAGCTAACAAGCCCCTCCTCGAAACAGCCACATATGACCATTAGCTGACCAAGGCAAGGACAAAGTACATGTTCAGCGGTAACATGGCCAATTATTGCTCTAAACGTGATGTTGTGGCGTTGTGCGGCATGCTTTGGTTCCTAGGATGGTGCGAGGAGAGGCTGCTGATGGGGTAGTCATTCCGCCGAGTGACAGGAGAGTGTCTTGGTGCAAGAGGTTTAGTGTCAGCAAAGCAGAAGGTTATGGACAGTTGAACGATTACCAATGACCCTGTTGACTAGTCATGGAAGAGGGTGGTTGACACATTGACAAGTGTCCACCGACTAAGATCACCCTGTTGGCTAGTCATGGAAGAGGGTGGTTGACACATTGACAAGTGTCCTCCGACTAAGATCACCCTGTTGGCTAGTCATGGAAGAGGTTGGTTGACACATTGACAAGTGTCCTCTGACTAAGGTCATCCTGCTGGCTAGTCATGGAAGAGGTTGGTTGACACATTGACAAGTGTCCTCTGACCAAGGTCATCCTAAGTATGATGGACTCATGAGGGGAGCCTTGATAGCCGAGTGGTTATCACGTCCGCACAGCAAGCGGCAGGTCCCGGGTTCGAGTCCAGCCCCGGGCTATGTGGGATTTCATTCCCAGCTCCTCACGTCCGTCGCATGGGACAGTAAGCCATGTGCTGTGTACCTTGTTTCTTTGCAAGGGCAAGTAAAAGACCCCATTCAAGTGAGGAGCATGAGTAGCTTGAGATAGCCTCTTCCGTACTTACCAGGTCCAATAATGCTATGGCTTCGGCGCTGACAGAAAAATCAAATACAAAAATGGACTCATGAAAATCTCTTGGAAGAATTTGAGGCCTTTTTGCTAAAGATGATGATGTTTTGTAGCAGGTTGACCTAATTTTCATGCTTCTACTGACACCAAATCAAGGTATGGCAAGAGCAGAAAAATACACCCTGGGACTGAAAAAGAATTCTATTTGATTCATTTGCAAAAACGAATCACACGTGTTGATTAATCTCATCAACTATTCCGCAAAAGAAATCTCACACCAAGTCACTCAATGTCGTACGAGTCTAGCAACCATGTAATTCAGTCACGCTGACGACGGGTAATTGACTTTGTTATAACTGCGTGTGACTCGAATAAAAAAGGTCATCTTGCTTCGCCTAAGAGCGTTTCACCCACGAGGGAAATATTGCACCAAAAAGTTGTAATAAATCTATCCAATTTGTTCAGTTCACGTAAAAGTTATTGGCCTGTGAGAGCTGGTCAAAAACTTCACAGAGGAGAGACATCATTCATTGAAATCTCATTTCCTCCTGATGCTGTTGGTCAGAGTGGCTGACTGACCACGTCTTCCTCAGAGGAAGGATGTCAAGGTTGGAGAACTTTTTCCTCAAAACAGTATTTGAGGTCTGAGTTGTTGACGACCACCCTCATCCTCAGAGGAGGGACTTCAAGGTTTTGAAGAACTTCTCCCTCAAAACAGTATTTGAGGCCTGAGTTGTTGACCACCCTCTTCCTCAGAGGAGGATGTCAAGATTATGAAGAACTTCTCCCTCAAAAGAGTATTTGAGGCCCGAGTTGTTGACCACCCTCTTCCTCAGAGGAGGATGTCAAGATTATGAAAAACTTCTCCCTCAAAACAGTATTTGAGGCCCGAGTTGTTGACCACCCTCATCCTCAGAGGAGGGACTTCAAAGTTATGAAGAACTTCTTCCTCAAAACAGTATTTGAGGTCTGAGCTGTTGACCACCCCTCTTCCTCAGAGGAGGGACTTCAAGGTTATGAAGAACTTCTTCCTCAAAACAGTATTTGAGGTCTGTTGACCAGCCTTCTTCCTCAGCGGGAGGATGTCAAGGTTGGAGAACTTCTTCCTCACCTCAAAACAGTAATTGAGGTCAGAGTGGTTGACCTCCTTCTCAGAGGAAGGACAACAGACGTATTAGATAACCTCTTCCTCAGAATGGTGTTTGAGGTCCAAGTTGTTGGTCATCTCTCCATCAGAGGAGGGATGTCACAGTGATGGAGAACTTCTTCAGCAAAGAAGTAAGTGGTTGCCCACCTCTCCTCAGCATTATGGTAAAGTCCTTCCTCAAAGCTATGTTTGAGGGCAACGTTCGGCTGTATTTCCTCCTCCAGCACTATTTTCCTTCATCATCGCCAGTTTATCTAGGCGTGTTTTTGTCCATCTGATATCAATCATATTATTATGCCACTTACCATGCTTATTTCCTCCGTTGGCAAGATGCGATTCGAGAGTATCCAAGTGAGATATGTAAGAACCCTGATGGGAATTGTATATTGGGTATCTCCTTTCTGACAAGAGTCTCTATTGCCCTTTGGTGATGTCCACTGAATAGACGACCTGGAGCTTTCTGAAATTGATGCTAATGTGGTGGCTAAAGTTGCATGTCTTTTAGCATTCATGTTTGTATCTCGTCGTTAAAAAACTGTCAGGCAGTTGGAAAGAATAGAAAATTCTTAGATGGTTTATTTGGAAAATTCTTAGATGGTTTATTTGGAAAATTCTTAGATGGTTTATTTGCTTCCAAGAGGAACTCAATAAGGCTGAAGGGGTGAATGTCATCCACTCTGGATCCTAACCCCTGGGCCATATTTATGAAGCCTTCGCAACTTTGCGTTCACACAGATCTATTGTTTGGCTGCACATGCCCTATTGTTCACTGACTGCCTTACAATAGATTTGCGTGAACGCAAAGTTGCGAAGGCTTCATAAATGTGGCCCCTGGTCCCACAACCCTTGATACCTGGCCTCCTACCCTGACCCCTAAAGCCTACTCCTAACTCTAACCCCTGACCCTTACAGGCAGCCGTTACCCTTGATACTGGGTACCCTGTTCCTTAGGATTAGACGACATTACACCTTTTACCTCAATATGCCCTTCAACATTTTGTTCTTCAGTTGAGGCAAAAAGTTGGTCAGATATGCTTCCAAGATGGTTTATCAGGTGAACGATCGATCTGTGAGCCTCTCCTAATGCCTTGCTACTGGGGGTGATGAGCCCTAGAGAGACAGTGGTCAGATTTTTCCACATTTCCACCAAACAAACTACCTAACAGGGACGCCGCCTTCTCATATCAGAACTGCCTGGTTTTGAGGATACCCTACCATCGAACATTTGTCGTTGAAGAAACCACAGTTGTATACATTTGGCTGGAAGCCTAATTGAGAGGTAGAAGATCCTTCTAGGTCAAACAAAAAGGTCCAACCCAAGATCTGGCAATGCGGCTAGAGGAGCACTTGTTCTGAATCAAGTCGGATGAACCAAGAAGAAATATCTCCTTCCAGAGGTTGAGATGGTCTGTCTAGTAGCTTCAAGAGTTTGGAAGAAGTCAGCTAGCTTTTTCATCATGGATATGATTGTGAGCTGTCAGATTTTGATGTGCCTCGCCAACTCATCTATCAGAGGCAACATTTCATCACCTTGTGTTGGCGTTTATGATTGGTGCCTTCCGAAGTAACAAGATTGATGAGAGTTTTGGTCACTTGTTGTGATGTCGTGCTGTCGGGAAACGTGTCACCCGTGAATTTCTAGGGTTTATGGAATGGAGAATTGACTCAGAATCCTGATATTCAGTGTGCTGTGATGTGTTACTGGACGCCTTGGTGTTAGTAGGATGAGTTACTGGCACCATGGGATTGGTAGGATGAGTTACTAGGCACCATGGCATTAGTAGGATGAGTTTCTGGGCACCGTGGCTTAGTAGGGTGAGTTTCTGGGCACCATGGCTTAGTAGGATGAGTTACTAGGCACCATGGCATTAGTTAGGATGAGTAAATGGGCACCATGGCAGTAGTAGGATCAGGGTGAGTTTCTGGGCACCGTGGCATAAGTAGGATGAGTTTCTGGGCACCATGGCATTCGTAGGATGAGTTTCAGGGCACCATGGCATTCGTAGGATGAGTTTCAGGGCACCATGGCATTAGTAGGATGAGCTACTGGATGCTGTAATGTTAGCAGGATTTACTGGTTTTCGGAGGATGACTGGATATAATGAGTAACGGATGTTTCTGGGTGCCTCTGTGGGATAGTTTGCTTCTTTGCAATGTATTTGTTGATGGAAGAGTCCTGCTCTCAAATAGAGCCCCATGCCATCCACTTGATTCTGCAGGTTTTTACAGATTCTCTGACCACATGGCAACCAACCGTGATGGACAAAGCACTTAAAGTACTCTGTCCATAGTGATCAAAGAAATCATTAACAGTTGGATCTAATACAAGTCCAGTCATCGGGACGAATTCAATGAATTCCTAATTCGCTTTTGCCAATCTCACTTATCAGCCGGGCACACGATGGTGAAATTGGACGCTACATGCACAGGGTGAAGCGATGCTGTTACATTGGACAATGGCTATGTGTCAGTCAAAAAAAATCACGTGGTTGATTGGTTTGGGGTTGACACGCAATGCTGCAGGAATAGAAAGTTTGAATCGGTGCCTAGTGGGCATTTATTTCTGTACCTGATTGGTTTTGAGGCCGACTGCACTCTGAGTAAGATGAACTGGCAATGTGTGAACGTCCTTGTGTGATGGGTGAGTGGATGCCATGTGTTGCTTTTGTCTTATTTGGATTAACTAGGCAATACCCATTCATTGGGGGAAATGCTAACGCGTCATGTCATTAGGAGCGCTTGGGAGATGTAATGACGTCATTTCGTCACATGACATTGCTGACGTCATGAATTACACGATGGACCTCTCGATGACGTCGTGATGTCAAAAGGTGTAAACAGCATTGTTATTTTCATTAATATCTTGATTATTTGAAAACTATATGCCATTATCAAAATTCAGGCTTCGTAAGGACACTTTCCAGGTCTGTCTGCATGTGCATACCAATTTTGGCGGCAATCCGTTAGTCAGTCTTCGAGAAAATCGCAAACAAACACACAAACAAACTCTTATGAAATTTTAGTACGATTAGAGTGACGTGGTGATATGAATTTAATTCATATGGAATGTCAAAGTGCTGAAAATTGGAGAAAGAGTCCCAATAGTCCTCGAGGCACTTCTCCACATTTCTCACGGTATAGTGTCTCTATGGTCAACTAAATCTTAAAAAGTATGGGCAGTTGTTCTGTTGAATTGATCTCTCAATAAGGCCTTCATATACTCTCGGAACCGAACCGTACGAAACCCGGAGTAATAACCCTCAGCTTAAATACCACAAACTCAGCCTCTTCCCACCAGGGGTCAATATATGAAAGACACAGGAAAAATAACCATGTCACCATTACTTCCTGTCGAAAGCGGGGAGATTTGCGATGGGCTCCCCATCGACATTGCTCTAGTTTTCATTAATATCTTGATTGTTTCAAAACTATATGCCATATCAAAATTCAGGCTTCGTAAGGACACTTCCCAGGTTGTCTGCATGTGCATACCAAGTTTGGTGGCAATCTGTTAGTCAGTCTTCAAGAAAAACGCAAACAAACACACAAACAAACTCTTCTCAAATTTTAGTACGATTAGAGTGACGTGGTGATATGAATTTCATATGGAATGTCAAAGTACTGAAAATTGGAGAAAGAGTCCCAATAGTCCTCGAGGCACTTCTCCACATTTCTCATGGTATAGTGTCTCTATGGTCAACTAAATCTTAAAAAGTACGGGCAGTTGTTCTGTTGAATTGATCTCTCAATAAGGCCTTCATATACTCTCGGAACCGAACCGTACGAAACCCGGAGTAATAACCCTCAGCTTAAATACCACCGAAGATCACCTCCAGGTCTTGCCCATATTTGCCGTCTACTTACTCGATAAACCCTCTTGTGTTCCTGCCGAGGTAATGACACGCTGCACGAGGTGAAAGGAAACCTGAAAGCTGCCTAAATCACCAGCTTTGCATCTTGTGTTACTTGCCAGCTAATGGAGGTCTTTGGACGTGGCAATCTCTGCTACTTTCCATAATATTCACATTATCCTGTCTCTTTTGCCTGGAGGTGTAAAGGACAGATCAGGCAACAGAATATGTTACAGAACGTATCTTGTGTTTGTTGTGAAGAATACGAGAATATATTGGAAGGAACTGTGTTGCATAGAGAATAACAAATTTATTGATAGTTGCAGTAAAATCGCAACAATTGTAGTTGCAAAATGACCTGTGATACTGGCTTGGAAATACGTTGTCGGTCAAAGGCGCCCAACTATCAGGCACAAACTGACTGTTACCAGAATTTGTGAAGCACAAGCAAGCTGCATGATCTGTGTAAATTGGTCAGGCATCACCATCAAGATTTTAGTGCAGTAATCCCTTGCATGTCAGAGAGTTGATCCTTGGTCTTGAGCTGCATATACTCAGGTGCACGGATCCGATCCATGTCCGGTCCATCAAAAAATCGATCAAGTGGACTTCTGTGTTGTCGTATCCAGAAACAACTAGGGGCAAACGGACTGGAAATGGATCGGATCCATTTGCCAGCAAAATGCAGCTTTAGGCCCGAAGTCCGAACTTTTATCAGGTAGGCCTACCAATCGAAATAGTGTTTTGATGCTCGACAATGATCACTGAAAGGCAGAGAAACATCCCGGTTAGTTGAAGTTATATGCAATGAATGGTAGCTTTATATTCTTCCCATATTTGTCATTGCAGGTCCCCAAGCAATCCAGACCAACGACTTATTAAAAGAATTATAGCATTAGAAGGTGATACAGTAAGGTAAATCCAATGTAAAGAATTTGCTTGGCATTCAATTCAGCATTCCCATCATGAGATTGGGTTTATGAAGTCATCATTTTGACTTGATGAAAGCAAAAGTTGCTACGCAAATGGAGTGTTGAAATAATCTTTTGTCATATAAAACACTGAGATCTCAAAATGCGAGCCCGTTCAGCTTACAGTTTTAGTAAAACACTGACATTTTCATGACTGTCTTTTTCAGGAAACCTCAATGAGTTTTCTGCACTTCCTTTTTCAGAACTCTTAATTATAAAAATAGATATGTGAAGATACCAGAAGGCCACTGCTGGGTGGAAGGGGATCATCACGGTCATAGTTTAGATAGTAATTTATTTGGACCTGTAAGTATCATGTAAACTCGAAATTAAGTTGCCCAAAACCCAACTTTGAAATGGTGCTGAGGGAGTGCAGAATTTCATGAGTACTCAGTGAGCACAATGGCTTCATAGTTCTGGTAGTTCCAAGCCTGCCATGTATCATAAGCAATTCTGAAATCGCCCGATTTACTAAGCGATCCATACACCATCCAATATTATTGCACGATATGGAGCCCAAATGGGGTCATGTGCTTCTGGCATGATGGGTAGAAGAAAAATTGGCAATAATATTGCCCATTTTGATCCTCATATTGAGGGGGGCCATACACCCATCAATATTATTGCACAATATGGGGCCCAAAATAGGGGCATGTACTTCTGGCATTACAGGTGGAAGAAAGATTGGCAATAATATTGCACATTTTGGTCCTCATGTTGTGCAATAATATTGAACATGTACAGGTGACTTTGCAATGACATATCTTGTGTATGGGCCGCTTTAACCATATTTGTCCTTAGGCCCCCGAGGTGGTCCTAGTAACTTCCTGTGCAATGCTCTGGGTCATTGAGTTACTACATGCATAAACTATTTTCTGTCTTCTTCCAGGTTTCAGTGTCTCTAATTCAGGCAAGGGCATCATATATAGTGTGGCCTCCATCTAGATGGCAAAGATTAAAGACTCTTCCTCCAGAAAATAGGATCAATATTCAGGAACATAATGTTGATGTAGGAACACAGACTGATGAAGTGACTGATTTATGATATTGACTAAACTGAGGAGCATTTATTTACAAAATTCACAAACTGAGGAGTAGTAATTTACATGAAAGTGCTGAAGTGTGGATTAAGGATTTTTGGATTGATAAACTGCGGAGGAAAAATTGATTTAATTGACAGACTGAAGAGTAATGATGTGTAACAGTGACAAACTCATCAAGAAACATGAATTACTAGTATAAACTTGATAATTAAGTTGCGGAAAAAAACAAGAATTATGAACTTGACAAGCTGGGAAAAAACATGAACATGAGACAAGCTGGGGTGAAAACATGAATTATGAACTTGGCAAGCTGGGGAAAACATGAATTATGAACTTGACAATCTGGGGGGGAACATGAATTATGAACTTGACAAGTTGAGAAAAAACATGAATTATGCTATTTCCAGCTCCACATACTCTCATCTGTCAGTTCTGAACAGCTAAACCAATGTGGTTACTCTGCTCTACCAACAAGTGAGTACCAACATGATATTTTCAAAGCTGGTGCTTATAGCATTGGTGTCGCTTACCCCAAAATCTCCACTGCAGGAGGTAACAGTTGCAGTTCATGAAATCCCAAGCTGCATCTTGAGCTGGTTCCTACCAAGATGCAATGGATGTGTACCATGACCAACATAACATCATAAAGGAACCCTACATCCCAGCTTCGCCAATATAAGGAGTACAAAATTTGTAATTTAGTAACCCCAACTTTTTGAGATCACATGATAGCCAATGACCCTTTTGATCAAATCTTTGAATTTTTATTTCGACATCAAGCATAGTTGTACATTCTTATGTAAATAAAGTATTTTAAGTAGAACACTTTTGGTTCATTTCTTTCATATTCAAGAGAAGCTGCATCCCGATAGGAAAAGGCAGATCATATCAATTGGGGCCAGTGGGGATGGTCCCTACATTGTCAATGTAGGGACCATTTTGATATCACTGGGTAGGTAGGAAATTTTTATTTCGTTCTATCTATCTACATGTATCTTCTTACTCAATTGGCACACGATTCCGAGAAAATTACTCAATGACCTCAAAATCAAGCAGTACCATCGAGTAGTCAATATTTGTATCCAGGTCTGAAATGTTAGATCGATTCAAAAAATGACTTTATTAGTGAATCTGAAGAGGTTTTTATTCTGAAATGATGAACTTCGATATTTCCCTTAGTTTGTTTGTTTTTCGTTTGGTTCAGGCACGAATGATGGATTCGTATCCTTCTCCACCACTTTGCCGTTCCTCTGGTTTCTGAAGGCAGGCCTCTGCCCCTCCCTGACTGCTGTGCCATGCCACAGAGTCATACCCCTCCTTTCCCTTTCTTCATTTAATTTCCATTTTCTGATGTAGGGACCATCAAATTTGCTGTCAAGCAAATTTCACAGTTCTAGTTGGTTGAAAAATGATCACTGTTGTCTACTACAGCATCTGCTCTTATTTCAATCAACTGTACTCCTATTGATAAACATGGAGAAACTGCCCATTACCTTTGAGGGGCAGATGGAGCATCATGCGGACATATAATTGTTTGTGGCAAATTGGCGTGAGTGGATGCTGTAGCCCGGCAACATCTAACTACGACCCAATGGAATGCGGAAGTTATGTAGGCTACAGTAAATATGGCAAAGATTTACGGTTTTTGAAAACCGTAAATCTTTAAAATCATGCATGTCTACCATTTATGCCCCTTCCCCGATAGTTCGCGCTGTCCTGCGGTTATTTAACCGCCGCGTGTGATAAAGGTCCGTAGAAAAGTCCAATCTATCAATTCCCAAACTTCCGCATTCCATTGGGTCGTAGTTAGATGTTGCCGGACTTCATCCGTCATTGGAGAGCTTCTGCAAGCGCCAGGTTAGGCCATACGACTACGTTTATCTATTGTTTGGGTGCACTCGCACAATAGATAAACGTCGTCATAGAGCCTAACCGGGCCCTTGCAGATGCTCACTATTTTGCTCACATCTGTCGGCGCACAGCGGAACCAACCAGACAACGGGTCGAGGTAAGAATACGGCATTTGGTTTATGCCGTTGTACACGGTAGGCCCACATGTACATATATTCAAGAAAGGCCGGGAAATTTTAGGCGGAAGTGGAAAAGGCCATGGATCCGCATATGAATAAAAGACTAGTAGGGTAAATGCTTTTATTTGAATTTTGCAATAAAATGCACTAGGCAATGTAGTACAAATCCGAAGTGAAATAAAAGCATTTGCTATTAATCTTTATTAAAGGGACTAGGAAAAAATTTTCAAGCTTCGGTTAGTCTTTCATGATAAATTCCCACCGTCAATTCACTTTTTCAATTATCTGTTAATTACTGGCACCCAGGCAAATCAGTTATCACCACACCATGGAGCATTCACCACGTCACTGGGAACCTAATCAACATAATAGAGTACAAGCTCGCTACATACAAAACATACAGCGAGAGGTTCCCAGTGACGTGGTGAATTCTCCATGGTGTGGTGATGACTGATTTGTCTGCGTGCCAGTAATTAACACTTAATTGAAAAGGTGAATTGACGGTGGGAATTTATCATGAAAGACTAGCATTTTGTAATAACCGAAGCTTGAACAAATTTTCCTAGTCCCTTTAATATGGCCCAACTGGATCGTGTGCGAAGGAAATGATGAGAGTCGCAGTCGTTTGGCTGGAAGGAAGGACCGGAAGAGGCGCTCATTCGTCGACGAGTTTTCCTTTGAGATGCCCGCCGAACGGATTGTGGAACAGAAAGCTTCAAGCGTCGAGAAAGTCTAGCCTAAAGTGTATACCGGTAGCTGAAGTTAAAGTCCGACCGGAGCACACGGTCTTTAAGCTGACTTACATCGGATAACACGCGACACGAACACGCAGGCGAACAAAGGTTTCATGGGATGAATCCTTTGTGAAGCCAAGTTGTGCGCGTGTGCGTCCGTGTCGCGTGTCATCCGGTGTAAAGTCAGTCCGAAGAGAGCCTCTCCCCCGGTGTAACGTTTTTGAGTGTTCCCCATCTGCGAGTGTTCCCCTGCTATTGTCTGACGGAATAAGCCGCGACTCGACAATGGAGGACACAGAGAGAAACGTCGATCTATCTGCCAGTGTTTCCAGAACAATAGGGGGAACACTGACACACGGAAACACTGAAAAACTTTACACATGCCTCTCGATATGCTCCTTATAAAATAAGGGGTTAATGACTGTGGCCACAATCTTCAACCACACAACTGATCCGAACCCGCGACTTGGTGAGGTAAGACCACCACGGCTCGGCTAGGCATGACGGTCTCCAAGGATTTGAATAGAAGTTCCCCACAACAACAATTGGTGTGAGTTACGTAATCTTTCCGGACTGGCGCANTATTGAATGAAATTTACAGTATATCAATTGCTGACAATGATATTCGCCGAGTTCTCGAAGTCTGTTTAGAGGCAGATGGTCAAGTCCATGATAGGACGTGACATTTTTTGACTAAGTGAAGTCTCTACAGCAGATGGCACAAAGTAACGACTAAGTTCCCTGCATCATGTCGGGTTCTTGTCCGTCTGTGCCCCTGCTGAATCAAGTTCATTAATTGTGATTCATAATTAGCGCAATAATGCCGAAATAATGAATCAGAATGGCATGAACTTACTTCACACCAGGGGCATAGAAGGCCAACAGCCTGACATGATGCAGAGAGCTTAATCGTTATTTGGTGCCATCAGTTGCAGAGACTGCACTGACTAAGTGAAAAAATGTCACGTCCGAGATCATGGACTTGACCATCTGCCTCTAAACAGACTTCGAGAACTCAGCCTTTTAGGCCTACTGTACACCAAATTCGGGAAATCGGATGACAATAAACATGAAAATACGGGAAATCGGAACAAAAGAAATGCTAAATAAACCCATCAAAATCGGATGTCAGAAGTGAAACAACAGAAATAAAAAAGATAGGCCTCAAAAACGCCAGGAAATCGGATGTAAATGGTGAACAACACGGAGGTTTAGAAATCAAACGATAGACGTAAACCTTAACAACAACGTTATTTTTCTACCAAAAATGCAATATAAAAGCTGCTCAATGTATTGTAACGGAAATATAACGTTGTCGTAAAGTTTACCTTTGTCGTTTGATTTCTAAACCTCGTCCCTAACATTAATATATAGGCTACAACGACAGAAATACAGAGTACAAGAAACACATCAACATCGGATGACATGAATAAATAGTTTGATATTAAACTCTGTGGAATACCACTGTTTAGCGGTCACAATTTTATGGCCTGCATCCACTCACAGCAGGTCATGGGTGATCACTGGGGTTCGATGTCAAGTCCTTTCCCCAAGAGTAACACTAACATCAGCAGTGAAACTGCACGGCAGAAAAAACAGCCAAGTCCTATCATTCACACCGATTCGTATAAAGTCCTGGTATCAGAGTTCATTCACACCGATTCGTATCAAGTCCTGGTATCAGAGTTCATTCACACCGATTCGTATCAAGTAGAGTTCATTCACACCGATTCGTATCAAGTCCTGGTATCAGAGTTCATTCACACCGATTCGTATCAAGTCCTGGTATCGAGACCGTCGAGTTTATTCATCACGTGACGTGATTCGTTACGTTAACCGTGGCAGCCGTGATCTCAGAAACCGAACGAATTCTGTTGAAGCATTCACGAACTTAAGTATTTTGTTCTCTTCGATATGGTTGGAGGAGGGGACCTTTCGGAAGCTCCGGGCTGAAAAAGAGAGGTTCATAATGAATAAACAAGCATGCTATCCGCGGAGGGAACGCGTCCCGATTGCGTGGTGATTCTTTCCACGAATAACAGATGGCAGTCGGGGGAACCGCATGAGGGCGCATAGTTCCATGATCACTTTAGAGATGGCGACACCATTCGCCGATCACCGACAGGCAGTCGTCCATCTGTTTTGTTTTGTCGGAGCGGCCTGTAACAGAGGGACATTTTATTTCTTGGGTAGTTCCTCCTGTCACACAATGTGACATTGTCGGATCCGTCCTAGTGTAATCGTGAGACTTGTCCAAAGAGAATGCAACTTACCGCGTTCCACCATTCGTGAAGGGCAGGACCTCCAGTTCGCGCTGTCTCGTATGCCTTCAATCCTCGTGGAAATTTGCCAGCATTTCGAGTTCTATCTCACACCATACCAGAGAAAGCCTGGAAGTAGAAAAAAACCCGAAAATATTACAATTTGTTTCAGTATAATCTGCTGGAATCAAGTTGCCTACAGCCGCACGTAGGTGCTACACGCCTATACCGGTATGGCAAGTAGGCCTAGCGGTCAAAACCTTGTTGAAGTGAGAGAGGGTGCTGAATTTTCCCAAGTGTAACCACAGCTACATCTTTATATTGGCCAGCATGATAGTCCATATGCAGCGAAACAGAGAACAAACGAAATTTCCTTACCTTTCCTTTCCTTGCAGATCACCACGTTTTTCCTCCTCCTGGTCCCGTCCTCCACATACCACACGTCCACCAAAAAATGACCTCGTGGCATGTGTGCGCGAATCCTGAAGAATTACGTAACTCACACCAATTGTTGTTATGATTAACTTCCATTCAAATATCTCTCGACACCGTCATGCCTTGCCGAGCCGTGGTGGTCTTACATCACCACGTCCCCAATTCTTCATTGAGTTCGAATACCGTGTACTTCTGTGTACAGAAAGCCTTACCGCGGGGAGAGTAGGTTGACTGTCTGTTATACGGTACCTCAGAAGACAAAAACATGATAAATAAAAAGTACAAGTGATCTACATATAGAAAGAAATCAAATAGAAAGAGAAATCCCGTGTTCAGATGCGATACGAGGGAGAAATAGATTACTCTTTAATTGTTCAGAAACATTGCTGATGTTTGTGACACAAGTTTTTTTTCATGTGTGTGGAGGTGTAACAGGAATCAAAGTCCTAGGAATGCAAGTCCGCCAAACACACGCCGCTATTGTAAGGTTATATTAGAATGGTCATGGTCTCCATGGCCATAAATTCTAATCGTAATTCCCGTATTCCAGGGAGACTTTCATTCCTGTCACACCTGCCCTGTTGCAACCAATAATCTGACCCAACCTCGACATGGCATCGACTCGCTGTTCTCAGGACATGTCTGATTACCTCCTCCTCCTCGATGATGCGACCTCCTCCTCGATGGTTCGTCCTCCTCTTTGACTATTACTCCTTCTTGATTATTTTTCCTCCTGAATGATTCCTCCTCCTCGACGATTCGTCCTCCTCCTCGATTTTTCGTCGCCCTCCTCGATGATCTATCTTCCGCCTCGACGATTGGTCCTCCTTCTCAATTGTCCGTCCTCCTACAGGCCTGTTATTCGTCCTCCACTTCGATGGTTTACCCTCATCCTCCTCAATGATACGTCCTCCTCCTCCTGAATGGTCCGTCCTCGATTGTTCGGCCTCCTCTTTGACGATTAGATTTTCTCGATGATTTGTCCTCGTCCTTGATTGTTCATCCTCCTGCTCGGTGATTCGTTCTCCTCCTCAATGATTTCCTCCTCAACGATTCGTCGTCCTCAATGATACGTCCACCTCCTCGATTGGCCGTCCTCTCCTCGATCATTCGTACTCAATGATTCGTCCTCCTCCTTGATGATTTGTCCTCCTTGATTGTTCGTCTTTCTCCTCGATGATTCGTCCTCCTTCATGGTTCATCCTCATCCTCTATGATTCGTCCTCCTCCTCCTTGATGGTTCATCCTCCTGGATGATTCATCCTCCTGCTTGATGGTTCATCCTCCTCCTGGACGATTCATCCTCCTGCTTGATGGTTCATCCTCCTCCTGGATGATTCATCCTCCTCGATTGTCTTGACCTCCTCCTTGATGATTTGTCCTCCTCGATTGTTCATCCTCCATCTTGATGATTTGTCGTCTATTTTTGTTCTCCTCCTCTGCTTTGTACTCATCCTTGATTACTGGGGCTCCTCTTTGATTATGTGTCCTCCTCCTTGATTACTGGGCGTCATCCTCGATAGTTCCTTGTCATCCTATTTCACTGAGGGCAGTCTTCAAATTGACTGATAACCCAATTATGTAATACGAATTGCGCTTGAGACGGAAGCCACACCAGTACTGCTTTCTTATCTGGTGCTTTTTCAAGTTCACTTGTTCTTTATTCAGACAAGACAGAAAAAGCCTTTATTTGTGCTGACTGCATGTATTTGGCATAATATACAGGTACATGAACACATTTTCACATGCACTTCAATCATATTGGATACAAAGATCATTTATACTACACTACACAAAGCAGAACGAAAAAGGCGCACAATTAAACCAGGGATGAATAAATGGTCCTGGGACCACGTACTCGCCTGGGTGTAAGTGCACCAACAAATGTGAGGCGGTCTAGGAAAATCTGTCGGATGTCGCGTTTGAGGGAAGTGTTAATGACCCTGGTGAACCCACACATTTTAATAACTGAAATGTACTACGTAACAGCAAAAATAGACAAGATACAGATATCTGGTAATACATGTAGGTTACCATTAGCAGACCAATGCACAGGCAATCTGACTGCTCTTGTTGATAATTCAGCGACTTCCAACAGGTTTTCCTAGACCGCCACACAAATGCTAGTCAAATGCTCCAGGGGCATACATCATGTTCATGGTGAAAATTTGGCACCTTGTACATGCAGAATCATCTCGATACAATTCCACACCAGGTTAGAACATTCACCTTGCTACAGTTCACGAGATACACGTATTGATTGACGGTACACATTTCATAATTGGAAGATCGTACATATTCTAGAGCCCAATGGAAAGTTGGCCTTGGTCCTTTGTAGTCAAACGGGAATGTAAAATACCCAATTGTAGCCAAAAATCCAATGTGGATGTGATATGGCAATCTTGCTATATATAAAGGCGGTGTGTGGTGGCATATTCTAAACCACCTTGGTCACAGTGAGCCTTGTTTTCAATGGATAATGCATTAGCCTCGTTTTAACCACACCGGGCTTTGGTGTCGCAACCAAAACCGCCGACCATGTGTTTCTCGCTACGAGCATTCAGAGAGGCGGTGCAGAGAATATGGGCGAGATTTATACTCACTGACCTATCCCAAGAATGTTTTGTATCATAAGCTACACATCCTGCGGAAAATCCGTTGAAGAAAGCGCCCTGCTGTCTAATTTCGGCTCCTGCAGCTTGGGCCTAGCGCTGCACACCGATGTACACGATGTAGGCAAGATGTACATGTTGTTACACAGTGACGTCGCGTCATCGACATAGCGTCATCCGCGGAGCCGGATGCCGGGTCGGATTGACTCTGAACATCTCAAAATAGGCCTACTTGCAATCAAATCGCACTGAACTGAATAGGCCTATGAATGTTTTAGTGCCAGAAAGGTTTATGGAAAGGTGGTTTAGAATAGAAATTGATACCTCACTGTCGGTATTGGTCGTCTCACCAAACCCGCTCGGGTGGAGCTGTCATTCCGACCTAAACCCTCGGCGAAGCGCCTCGGGTTTAGGTCTGCATTTTAGCTCCACCCTCGCGGGTTTGGTGAGACAACCAATACCTCCAGTTCGGTATCAATTCCTTAAACATGCATGGCAGATTCCTTGTTTGCATTTGTGTGACTAGCTGATGTGCAGGCATAAACTATCAAGTTGCTATGAAGTTGGGATGAAAATTGTGTTTTTCACTTCTTCTAATGCACATTGCTTATAATGCTGTGACCAGAAATGCATTCAAACCACATTTCGGATTGACCGCTTACAAGCTAAGTCACAAATTGTGACCCGCCACAGCAAAATGAGTCGCACAGAAGAAGACCCAACATGTCCAAGGTGACACCAATGGTTTGTGAAATTTGACTTCGTCGATTTCTGTAACTGTTATCTTCGGTCGTCTTCTGTCTGCATTACGACTCATTTTGCTGTGCCCGGTTACAATGAGGTACCCGCGGAACTAACGTCATGATGTGGCGCTGCAAACGATGTGCCCGAAGTTTCGTTTCTCTAATGTTATTTCCATTTATTTCTGGCATGAAAATAACCCGTTTGTGTTGCTCGCCTGACAGTAAACCTTACATCGTTCTGTAGCAGATGAAAATTTCTTTAATCTCCTAGCCTTTTTCCTTAAAATGAGAGATAGGTTGGCGATAACAGCAACGTTTCTGTCTCATTATTCCTGTAGAAAAATGAACAGGTCACTTTTTCATGACGCAATGTCAACACCTAAAATGACGTCAATGACGTCGCGATTGGTCAGTCGATCACATCGCCACCGCGGAGCAAAGTTTGTCACGCAGGTATCTCATTGTGTGCAGCTTTCCTTGGAACACCAATGTAGAGTCCAAATTCTCTTCACAAGTCCACATATCATTTCTCACGTACTGAGATGTCGCTCTTCAATGTCAGGAACCGGGATACTTCCGAAGTAATTATTGCTAAAGGAGAGATCATCAGTGGGAGTGTTGATCGAATGATAAAGTGGATTTAAGCTGTCGATTGGTGTGCTATTGTAGTTACTCCCATTGGCCTCAGATCCTGCCTTGCCTGATCCTGACGTCTGGTGTGGCATATTCACATCGTCATCAATGGATTCGTCCACTTGTGCTTTATAGGAGAATAAAATTCTTGGCTGTACAACTCTGGAATGAAGAGAAATCAGAAACATCACAGCGGCACAATCTCAGCCAGCATTTAGAGTAAAGTAGTAAAGTATGATTCACCCTAACTTCAACATGGGGCAAAGTGCCAAGCTTGGAAACACTTTATGGTGTCTGTTGTACAGGCCTGGCACTTTGCCCATGTTGAAGCTGGAGTGAATCATAAAATAAATTCACTAAGAAGTGGACACTATCACATTTGATGCATTTGGCCAAATCAACAGAATTTTGGAACACAATAATATTGAGCCATTTACCCCCTGTTGCACTAGTATGAACTTTGCCACTGCTCAGAAAACCATTCAATAGATCAGTGTACTGGTAATTATGACCACACCACCTTGGTACTTCTTTTAAAGGACCACTGTATTGCATCTTTCTGTCGACAGCCGGCGCCACCAGCACCATGCTCCAATACTGAGTTAAGCCTTTCGCCCCAGTGTTGGAGAATGTATGATTACTCTCGGTCACCCAGCCGCCGGGGATCGAACAAGTTTGTGTAGCAGTACTGCGGAACGAAACGGCTGGCTGCGCGAGACTAGTTGCATGCGGTAGTTTATCAAGTCGTTAATAGAGGTCTCCCCCTTAACGCGGGTAGGTGTAACGCAGGATTGGGAAGCAATACTGTGGTCCTTTAAACCAGGAGCGCCTCACAGTGTTGATTCACTGAACTATTTATCAGTGTCAGCGAGTTATGTCCAAAAGTTGTAACTGAAGTTCCAACTGACCTATGTACAACTAGAGTGGGACAAAACATCTTGTCATTTACACGGTAAACTAAAAACAGCAGCTGAGACAGTATAGTGATGTCGTAGGACAGGGTGAGAAACTGGAATTCCTTGAATGACATCTGGCAGGGAAGTGTCAATAGACTCTATCACTCCAAAAGAGCGCAGCACCTGACGGGACAGCGTCATGACGTCCCGCACGTCATTTCTGAACGCATGACGCGACTCGAAAAAAAATCCGGTTGTTTCAGCGATCATGACGTCGTGAAACAATCTGATTTTTTTTCGTCTCACCTCAAAACATCATGAATGACGTGCGGGACGTCTTGGACGCTGTCCCGTCAGGTGCTGCACTCTTTTAGAGGAATATCCTGTATTCCCTCGGAGAAGTGGTTTTCACTCAGGTATTCACTCCATGGTTTTACTTGACTGTTAGTCATACTCACTTGAAGAAATCTCTGAGGAATGTGATATATACAAGTGGAGCAAAACAAGTGAAGTAGAGATATGTTGTCACGTCAACCACACTGAAATGGAAGAGAACATCAAGTTGCAAGTTTCTGGAGTTGGAATGACAACTGGATGATTCTGACATACCGTATATACTCGCGTATAGGTCGAGTTTTTGGTACCAATTTTTGGTCCTTGAAGTTAGGGGGTCGACCTATACACAGATAATGTTTTCGGGACCAGAAATTTTTCAAGGTTCCCGTCAGCAAAACAGTTCTCCAGCCCTCCGCATGCTGCCGAGTGGCGCTAGTTTTATTCAGAAGTTGTATTCAGAGGCAGACATGTACTGATTTAATACTGCATTCATGGGGTGTATGGAGTGAATAAACACAATAAAAGCATCATTTTCTTTGAATGAAATATAATTATGTGTACTCACACAAGAATAAGACAAAGGGTACATTTTGAAAGTTAACTGACGGCAAAACAATGCAGAAGAGACAGAGTCCACGATCAGCTGACACTGCGATCTCCACTTCCGGTTACACAACGGCTAAGTCAGACGTGTTAAAAACAGTTATAATCCTCCCACAATTGAATACTGTTAACAGATATAGCCCAGCTATTGTCCATGTAAAGAATTAGGTTGAGTACTGCAAACATCTTTGATGCAATAAGCAGTGATTTGGATCGTTAGCCAGCGTGTCAACACAACCACGCGCCATTGATCGTTGACAATGTGCCAGCAGGACGAGTGTCACGTGGTTTCTATGACCCGGAAATGGCGGCCTGTTTGTTTGCAAGCTGGTGAGGAACAGCTGACGAAGCCGAATGAGTGTTATTTGTTGATGTGTTTTAGGGATTTGGGGATTTTGACAGTCAATAGTCAGGGGGTCGACCTATATGCGGGGTATACAAAAAATACAATGATTTGAGGCCCCAAATACGGGGGTCGACTTATACGCGACGTCGACCAATAGGCGAGTATATACGGTAAGTTAAGTGACGATAGGAGGCCCATATTGCCACTCCCCACGACTAGCCCAAAGGCTGCCCTGTGGTAAAAACACCAATGCTATTTCGTATGCCATTCAATAGTCAGATAGACAACTACACACGTACCACATGCCGTTATGTTTCTCATAGTATAGCATCCCACTTCCCACTGACTGAATGACGTTCAGAACTGCCAATGACCCAACGTAAATATAGAACGACTTCTTGGCTGAAAATAGAAAGGGCACATTATCACATCCTGGGCATTCAATCACATAAGAGGAGTATGTGGCATGCTGTCTGATTTTGGAATAAGTGACAAGCCATCTGATTTTCTCAAGAAAGCAGGGGAATCTTGATTGAAATTCAGGTAATACAGGCGATGTAAACATTGGATTTTAACTTACTCGGCATAGAGAACTTCTGGGACAGTCTAGTGAAGGGTAATATCAGCACAATGGTGTACAACTGAAAATGAAACAGATAAATGATTTGAATGTCTACAGATAGTAACCAGACGCAATATTCTAAATATTATTGTTTGGTAAGGCCACTGCAATTTTTTTATCTGTTTAGCGGGCGAGCCGACATTGTATTTGCCTTTTTTGGAATAAAAATAAAAATGGATTTTTCACATTTTTTATTTTCAAATTCCCTTCCGAAATGCCAGAGGCAGAGTCGAGACCAGAAAAAATAAATTAATATCTGACAAACTTATGTTCCAAGCCTAAATACATCATTTATCTTTGAATATTTCATGCATATTTGTTTGATTTTATTTTTATTTTCCCTCCTACAATTCATTTTCATTAAAACATGCTCTGAAGACAAAAAAAAGTATCTTGGCCAACTTTTATTTTTATTTTTATTCCTCCCACCTACAACTGATTTTTGAAGGTTTCACCCGCTAAACAGAATTAATAATTGCAGTGGCCTAATAATGACTCAAATCTGCTATGAAAAATATGCCAATACAAGCTGAACAGAACAGGATGAAGGAAAATAACTCCAGGAGGCAAAGGCAGAAATGTAATCACTCAGATTTTACAAATGACACACAATAAGCCTAGGCCTACTGAAATTGAGAAAACATTGGTCTCAACCTGCCAACCTCAGAGTGACTTAGGACTACTGGTTTTGTGGTGATGGCTCACATTTATATTAGGCTCCTGTTCCATAGACGTTCACGTTTCACTTTTCTCGCATCACACTTCACGTTTTCCTTTCGTTCCTAGAAGAAAGCATGCCACAGGACAGGTAATATGTGTCTCGTTGTGCGCTGAATCGAGGAACGAAAGGAAAACGTGAAGCGTGAAAAGTGAAACATGAACTTTTATGGAACAGGAGCCTTAGGGGTTTAGGTGAAGATCACTTACCACACCAAAAAACACTGACGTAGCAAACCAAAACAGCATGCCGCCATGACCAAACAAGTCAAAGTCTGCCTTCAGATTATCGTATATTGAGTCTTTGTGTATGAACTCGAGGGTGCCCTGCGTGCAGGAATATGCCAGCGCAGTCAGTGATGTGATGATGAGGACCCACCGAATGCTGGTGTGGCTGTCGAGGTGACCTGCAAGGAAATAGAAATTAGAGCTTTCCTAACTATTTCTAACGATATCTGAAGTGAGGAGATAAATGTGTGGCAGTCTTGAATGAAATGGTCCATGGACCATGTGCTCACCGGGTTGGACATAATAGTCTAATGACAGAGGGAGGTACATATCAGTGTTATGAGCAATCTCGGTCAAGTCACTCCCAGGTAGGACTTCGATGATTTTTGGGTTATGCCACCTGGCGCCATATTGTATGTTCGATCGGGCCGGAACTTCACATGCACATAAAGGTCATCTGCAGGGGACCGCATAGCACATTGGAGTGCTTTGGGTCAGGTCGTTCCTGAGTTACACCACTTTGATGATTTTCGGGTTACGCCACCTGGCGGCCATATTGGATGTCCGATCGGGCCGAAACTTCACATGGTCATAAAGGTCATCTGCAGGGGCCCACATAGCACATTGGAGCGCTTTGGGTTAAAGCGTTCCTGAGTTACAGCACTTTGATGATTTTTGGGTTACGCCACCTGGTGGCCATGTTTGAAGTCAAATCAGGCTGAAATTTGACGTGCATGTAAAGGTCATCTAGATGGAGGTAAATATCAAATTTGAGCCCTCTGCGTCAAGTCGTTCCTGAGTAATAGCACTTACTTGATTTTCAGGTTACGCCACCTGGCGGCCATACTGGATGTCCAATCGGGCCGAAACTTGGTATTTTTGAAGGTACCCCTCCAATGCATGTTTATGCAAAATATGAAGTCGCTCGGTGAAATAATAACAAACTGTGAGAGGTTCGTCACTTTTGTCAAACTTTGACCTCTGTGACCTTGAAAAGTAGGTCAAATCAAAAACTCGTTACATATGTCATGTATCCTCATTAGATACACCTATGATAAAAATTTGGAGATGATCCAGTTATTAGTTCAGGAGTTATTGCACTTTTTGTGTTTTTGGTTTTGGCCACCTGGTGGCCAAGCCAACAATCGAATCGGACCGAAACTTGGTGTCATGGGTCATGCGACCTAGGGCTATGTATGTACCAAGTTTCAGATCCACAGCCCCAGCGGTTACGAAACGTGCCCTGCTAACGGAACACGACGACGACGACGGACGACGACGGACGACGCCGGACGACGACGGACGACGGACGCTTCCCCATCGTAATAGCTCACCCCGGTGAGCTAAAAATACGTCAGATGTCGCAGAATGATCAACAAGGGTTGTTAGATTGCCTGTGCACTGACCTGCTACTGTTTACCTGTTACGTAGTACATTTCAGCTTTTGAAATGTGCTGGTTCACCTAGGCCATTAACACTTTCCTCAAACGCAACATCCGACGGGTTTCCCTAGACCGCCTCACAAATATTTATATGGAATTTCACCCAATAAATCTATCTGGCATTTGGATCATCACCACCTCATTACTGCGGAATCAACAGTGCAGAAATTCTCCGTAGATAGGACATTTACGTGCATAAAAGGTGTACTACTATACTTACCAAATCCCAAACCAAAGATGATGACGGACAATTCTGTGGCCAACAGAAAGAACCTTAACACCAACCATAGCACCTGGGGAAAGGAGGGAAATGTGAATAAAGTCATCAACTGACAAATCGTATTACCGGTACGGTATTCGATGACCAAAGACTTGAATCTGTACAACACTGGAAGATCTAGTTTTAAACCTTTCACTGCAACATGAGAATATTTAACTTGCTCCAGCAAAAGCAGGCACTTGTCGCAAGTGATCAGTCATCAGCTTATTCAACTATTATTACTATTGTGCACTGTACTACTATTGTCAACCTGCAGAGACGTACATTTAAACTCCTCTGTGTAAGGCCGTTGCCCAGGCCTTTCAGTTGCGACATGTGCCTACTTTTGCTACATTTGGTCACATACATGTACGTTAAAGTTCGGCAACATCTAACTACAACCCAGTGGAATGCAGAGGTCATGTAATTTGCCAGAGCTTTGTGGTTTTTAATCATGCCTGTCGACCATTTGTGGTCGTTCCCCAACTGTTTGTGCTCTGCACTTGTTATATTCAAGAGCCGTGTGTGATTAAAGGTCCCTAGAAAATCCAACAATCAATTTCCTAACTTCCGCATTCCTTTTGGCCGTAGTTACATGTTGCTGCACCTGCTGGGCAGATACCTGTCATATAGGCATTCATTAATAAGACAGGCAACGTATACAACCAGGAAGAAAATCTGAATACCTTATCTGTGATATCTCCAGCCTGTACAGAAGCATTCACCGTCATTGACACAATACTTCGTAACACACTGATGATGGCAACAGCACATACCTGAAAAGTTACATACAGTTTATCATTCGCGGTTTATTTAAGTGCCTGAAAACGTACCGGTACTCGGTGTTCTTCAACAGCCAACATGATTTTTTACTCTGAGCACAGGAGCCTGTACCTTATTACTCATAGATATTGGGAAATGCCAATAGTCTTTAGTGTTGAAAGTAAGGGTAAACGTTAGGGTTAGGCCCCCATGATATATTTAGAAGTATGTGTATATTTAAGGATGCTGGGGCGAACGGAAAGGGGGCCTAACCCTACTTTCGATACTAAATGACTGTTTACAGCTCAATGTTCATGTCTATGAGTAATAAGGTGCAGGCTCCTGTACTCTGACCACACATTTTTCCTAAAGCCAGCCCATAGGATGGTGCAAGCACAGTACTGCTGTCTTCCTTGCAATGGAGGGCCGGGGCCAATGAAGAAGGACATTACAGACAAGAATCATTTGGCAGGAGCGACCACCTAAGAGATCTCCATGACCAACACTTTGTGTAACCTCTTCCAGTGTCCATGAAGAACCGGGTTAATTTGCCCTATCGAGGGTCAAAATGAGGGCAAATATCA
>NMRB01000051.1:602538-632636 GCA_002633025.1 Notospermus geniculatus
ACCCAAAGCGCTCCAATGTGCTATGTGGCCCCCTGCAGATGACCTTTATGTGCACGTGAAGTTCCAGCCCGATCGGACATCCAATATGGCCGCCAGGTGGCATAACCCAAAAATCATCGAAGTCCTACTTGGGAATGACTTGACCCAGATTGCTCATAACTGATATGTACCTCCCTCTGTCATTAGACTATTATGTCCAACCCAGTGAGCACATGGTCCATGGACCATTTCATTTTGAAGAAACAATGTTGTACGTACCAGTACGTCTATTGAGAAGGGCTGGGTTGATGTTGGTGTAACTGCATATTAGGAGTGATATGACTGATGTGTGATTGAACTGAATCCACGTCTGCCCTGAGATTTGTTTTTGTGGTGTGGTGTGGCCTAATGTGTGGACTTCCATGCCAAAAAGTTCCACCTTGAGAATGAGACTCACGATAGGCACACCCAACCCAAATAGTTGTGCAATGAAGAAATGATGTTGCAAGGCACCCATAGGGGTTGTGTATGGGGTGCACCACGAAGATTTTCGTGGATGGATTTAAATTTTTAAGCAATTTTTCTTTGATCATACAGTTAAGTTTTTATTAAAACGACAGTTTTGACTTTATGTGTTCAACCTTTCCTTGAGTGGAAACGCAAGTCAGGCGTTCCTGCACTTTTCTCTGTATTTGGCGTTGCAGTTTATTTTAATATATTGAGTATTCAGTCATAGTATGATGAAATGTAGGCCTAAGTGTAGGCAATCATGATATTATTTAGGTTTGAGTTAAACATTAAACAAGACAGAATTTTGTACGTTTATATTTGAATAAAAGTTATAACATTGAAATATTTTGCACTTTGTCTTTCCCACAGAGAATGTACCTCAATCATATTACTGATTTTAGTCGCAAAGGAGATGAACCTTTTCACTTTCATTAAAACCAATTACGATACTGCTACCGTAACAAATCCTGACATGTTATTGTTACAGAAATCCAGTCACAGATATTTATTGGAAAGCAGTCATTCAGACTTTCCGATGAACACCTATGTTTGTGGAGAGGTTGCTTTGATTTGTGCATTGAACCCCTTGCAGCTACTAGATGGCACGGCTTAACCCGCCGGCCCCAGAGGATTTCCTTTATTGCCTAGTGGTAGCACGTTGGCCTCGGAGCTAGAAGTTAAGCAATGTTGAGTGCCATCACTACATGGATGGGGTGACCGGCACGCGTATAATACAATTTTCACACCCACTATTCTCATTGGACTTGCCAGTGGAAGGAATACAATGGTGAACCCTACCAGAAAAACATGCAACAAGTGGAAGAGGGTGAAACATTTTCAAATTCTGTACACATTTAATTTACAAGAAAAAATATGTAACACTGATTCATGTAAAAAAGTAACATTAAAATCATTATATTCTTGTGAATACTTACTATCAGTATACTGGTATTCAGCCATAAGTGGTCTACTGTCCTAAATGTTTCGCGGTGTATTGTACATAGAGCTGAAACCTGCGGGGAAAAAGCAACCAGGCATCTGTGTATAATTCCCACTAGTACAGTAAAAGTCCAATGGTGGATCACAGTTCTCCTGCTCAGAGTTCTGAAATTTTAGTTCTGCCTGTGTACCATGAGGATTTACACATACCGCGACAAGTCCCCTTCTGCAGAACAAAACATAATCAAGTTGACGTAATTTCAAGAACCCGGTACCAGTACCGGTACCGTAATCCCAATCAGGTATGAAGCACCTCCAGTAATCTCTGAACTTCCCTCATCAGAAGATGAACTTTGAAGTCTATTCTGGACCCGAGTGTCCAGAATTGCCACTCTGGTCTGCAGTTGATCCTGCAAAGAATTTCGTCAGCCACATCCTCAGAAATAGAATTCTGGTCTGCAGCATAATCTACTGTAACACAGGAAATTTTTGCGGATGGTTTTGTTTGCGGACCCGCAGTATTTCTGCCCCAGAATAATATTTTGCACCTTTATAATTTGCGGACAGCGCAGCGCCGCAAAAACCACAGAATTAACATGCATTGTAACAAACTACAAGCCCAGAAGAAATTCATTAGTGACATTCCTATTCAACAAGATCTACTGGCGAAGACCGCAAAATTAAAACGTCCACAAAAATTCCCGTTTTACAGTATTCAAAATTACGGTACTGTTTAGTCGTGCAAAATGTACTGGTTGTCGGCTGCATTCTCAGATACTGACTTCTGGTCTGCAGTGTCCTCCCAGAATTGGTTAACAGAACAAACGGTTTACCAAACAGACCGCCAAGTTTACTGCCGTCGTAACGTTCCTCAAGAGTGGCTTCAATAATCCCAGTCTGGTCTCCGCCTCTCTTTCACCTCATGAAATGACGGGTTCTTCACTGGTTTGAACTTAAGAAGTGTGGCATAGGTTTTGAGTAACTTTTCCCAATAGCAAATAACGTCTTCCATCCTAAGGTGGTCCCATATATACTTTCTACCCCTGGAGTGAAAAAAGATCTTTACTACTTTAGTAGATGATACATCGAAAGGAACCTACCCCTCAAAGAGAAAAACCCTCACAAAAAATTTCAGGTTGATCACTCAAAGCCTTCTCAAGTTAACTGACGGAAACTGAATTCAAGATGGCCACCACAGCCGCCATCTTGGTTCCAAGAGAGGTATTAAAATACTGGTACTATTTTTTCACAAAACCCACCTATCTGCTATCTGCTTGGCAACTGAATCATTTTCCTTTGCGAAATGTAATAGTTCTCTGAAACAAGAAAAAAGCTCGTCATGATGCCGGACTCATACATACACTACAGCATCAAAGCAGCATACAACTTGTGATTCGTGAGACCATGGTAAATGGAAGTATAGCTCAAGTACCATACGGTGTAGCGTAGAGTACAGCCAGTAGCGTAGTAACACCTACAAGAAGTCCGGGTTTCTTTTTGTCCGGACTCAGTAGAAGTCCGGGTTTCTCCAACAGAGCATATACCGGTACACTACAAATCCAATCAGTACGAAACCCAGCAACAGGTGTCATCGCAAGTGAATTCAAAGGCAACATTCACGGGTCACTCACTATTATAACACGTAATTATTGCAACGCCAGATTCTGTTGAAGGATCTAGAATTAAGATACTGGTAATTGATCTTCTACCTGAAGTCGAAGCCAGGGTCAAGTCTGGACTTGATCAAGACCACTCATGTCATCTAGGTTTAGGAAGTCAGGACTTAGTAGATCCGGGCTGACCAGATTACTTCAATCAACCATGTTCCCCAAAGTGTGATACTTATCTTTTGTATTGAACAAAGGATAAGTGTCCCACTTAGATTTAAGTAGGTTTATGAATACGGGTCCTGATCTCAACTGGAGATAGGCCTACGCGTTGCAGCCTTTATCCACTGGAGGGCAGAGCAGTATGAGCTATCATACTTACTTAACATCACTAAGATCTTTCCTAACTGGAATGTAATGTACCCAAGGCTTCAGGGCTGGGTAAAAGAACTCAAGCCAATCCTCCCCCGCGTGGAAGACAAGGGAATCACACAGGAAAAGATGTTTATAGCGGAAGCTTGCAGCCACTCCACGCAAGTTGAATAGATATCTGGAAAGAGGTAAAATGGAAGTTCTTGAACGAGACCAATGATGTCCTCCTTACCGTAACCACCATGGCGTTCCCAGCAGATGTCCTTAGAGGGGAACCCATATCGAGTATCGGTGTAGTACCTTCCAAGCTACATTGTCGGCTGACCACCCCCGGTGCCGGCTCTACGGATGTTCCCCTTTTTTGTCCGGTTCAGCAACTGGGAATGACTTGACTGGGCCAAAAAACTTTATCAAAATCGATACCGGTATGAGTTGTCTCAAACAGATTTGGAGTCAAGATGGCTGCTGATGCTCACTTGGGGGAGCTCTGACTGACACTTACTTGTATTTACAATGGGCCTCAAGTGGAATCTCTTCTGCTGGTGGTCTGTGTAGAGTGTCCTAAAACAGCAGATGATTTCAGTCATGAATGACGATAGATAGATTGATTGATAGATAGATAGATAATTTGAAGCTTCATAACCCTTTTGGATCTTAAGCTTATACATGTACTACGGTGTGGAGTCCATGACAGGCTACTGTCCACCTGTGTGGGGTCTTTTACTTGCCCTGGCATAGACACTCAGGGACAAGGGACCATGGCTTTGAGTCACATCCGACAGACTCTAATTGGTTCAAAGCTTTTCACATACATGTCCTGGCTGGGGATCGAACCCACGCACTGACCCTGTTAGGATTGAAAGTCAAGCGTGTTAGACCGCTCGACCACCAGGACAAGACAAGTAATTTCTGATGAACTGCGTAGGCATTGCTCAATTCAATGAGGGGGACCGACACTGCGCTTGCTTTTCTGTTTGTTGGCCTCCTGCTCACACAAGTTTGAGATGTTTCAGTAAGTAATTTCTGAGGTAGCACAAGATACGACATGATAACTTCACTGCCTTTACCTGTCGGTGAGGTTTTTCAGCACATAAGTAACATACATTATATAAACACGATAATATTTTGAGTGTGTTCGGTTTGTGGCAACGGAGGCAGGAGTAAAAATAACACCTGAGGCAATGATACGGTTTGTTTTCACAGGATAAACAACAGGAAAAATCCGGACATGAGAATTACTGAATCAGTTGTGTTGGTATCAAGGTGTCTTCTATCAGAGGTAAAACCTACAGTCTTCAGACAGTATGTTGGGAGGTAAACTAGGCTAGGTGCAAGACTGCTTGCAAATGAACATGACCAAATGGAAAAATTACCAATTTGGCATCCTCAACAAGCATAAATATCCAACTTAGAGCACAAAAAATGACACACAAAATCATAAGATAAGTAAAGTCTTCTCCGAATTTCACAAATTTTCAACCCCTACCGGGGTCTTCCTCGCGCACTTTCTGGTAGAGATCCCAGACGTGAATGAGCTGGATCCTAATTAATAGGGAGGTTGAGATCAGCTTTTTATACGTATACGGATAGTATATATATAAGGATCCGTGACAACTCACTGATCTCAACCTTCCGCACCATGCACCATCCTCATACAGTCTCATGCAGCGTCATGCACATACTGTCCTCGTACCCTCCGCAGATGTCACGTGGCACCTTGGATGGCAGGCAGTAAAGACGTAACGTCATTCGTGTGTCATGCGCGGAAGTCACACAGAAGAGACGCTTGACATACCCGTACCATACATGATTGATGAATGGGAGCGTTCCTTCCACTTGACATACACGAAAGGTACGGGGATAAAGGAGGGTAAATTGTGATCCATACTCTAAGTACAGAGTTACTTGTACCGTAGTTAGGCCATACCAAATTGATTGTTTGTTTAACGGATTTCCCTCTACCCCAAATTGCCAAAATGAAATAATTTTTTTTATTTCACCCGCATCTCCATCAGTGTTTTCAGTATGAGTAGGCCTAGGCCTAAAAAAATATTTTTTTTGCACCTGCACCATTCAGTCATCCTTTGAGGCCTAGTGAAAAAATAATGAACAATGAAATGGTCCATGGACCATGTGCTCACTGGGTTGGACATAATAGTCTAATGACAGAGGAAGGTACATATCAGTTATGAGCAATCTGGGTCAAGTGATTCCCAGAAAAGACTTTGATGATTTTTGGGTTATGCCACCTGGCGGCCATATTGGATGTCCGATCAGGCAGGAACTTCACATGCACATAAAAAGTCATCTGCAGGGGACCACATAGCACATTGGAGCGCTTTGGGTCAAGTCGTTCCTGAGTTACAGCACTTTGATGATTTTCGGGTTACGCCACCTGGCGGCCATATTGGATGTCCGATCGGGCCGAAACTTCACCTGGACATAAAGGTCATCTGCAGGGGGCCACATAGCACATTGGAGCGCTTTGGGTTAAGGCGTTCCTGAGTTACAGCACTTTGATGATTTTTGGGTTACGCCACCTGGTGGCCATGTTTGAAGTCAAATCAGGCCGAAATTTGACATGCATGTAAAGGTCATCTAGATGGAGGTAAATATCAAATTTGAGCACTCTGCGTCAAGCCGTTCCTGAGTAATAGCACTTACTTGATTTTCAGGTTACGCCACCTGGCGGCCATATTGGATGTCCAATCGGGCCGAAACTTGGTATTTTTTAAGGTACCCCTCCAATGCATGTTTATGCAAGATATGAAGTTGCTCGGTGAAATAATGACAAACTGTGGCAGGTTCGTCACTTTTGTCGAACTTTGACCTCTGTGACCTTGAAAAGTAGGTCAAATCAAAAACCCGTTATATATGTTATGTATCCTTATTAGCTACACCTATGATAAAAATTTGAAGATGATCTAGTCATTAGTTCAGGAGTTATTGTACTTTTTGTGTTTTTGGTTTCCGCCACCTGGTGGCCAAACTGAGAGTCGAATCGGACCGAAACTTGGTGTCGTGGGTCATCTGACCTAGGGGTATATATGTACCAAGTTTCAGATCAATAGCTCCAGCGGTTACGAAACGTGCCCTGCTAACGGACAACGACGACGGACGACGACGGACGACGACGACGGACGACGACGGACGACGGACGCTGCACCATTGTAATAGCTCACCCCAGTGAGCTAAAAATAGGCCTACTGTTTTTTTTCTTGGAAAACATGCGTAAGTGTCTCTCAAGTTGCAAACGCTGCACAGAGCACATGGCCTCGCAGCACCCTGCGATCTAGGACAGGACCTGTTGCGAACTGGTGGTAACCCCGTCCGTAGATCAATGGCTGACGCCAGCAGGTGAAGAGCCCCGGTAATATTGTTATTAAAATCACATTGGTCATTGACATGATTGATGTGCATGCCAGTGGAGTTTATCAGCTCAACTCCTTCATTTTATTTTTATTTTTTTTTTCGCCAGCAGATCCGTTAAACTAACAATCAAATTGGTATGGCCTTATACGGTACAAGTATGCCCCCATTAGGGGCACACAAGTTCATTGACACTTACGGCATTCGATCGCCATGCCTGGTTTTTTGTATACTCTGCATCCATTAGATCAGGGAAGTCTCGCCCCAAAATAATCAGAGGATCCCTCTCTGCGCTTGTTCTTGACCCCCTGAAAAACCCCTTTTGCTCCTTTTTATCCCAAGGCCATTCTTGAGCAGCTCTGAAATCAGAAATAAAATAGATCCTCACACAGCGCCTTAAGTGAATTCTTAACTGGTCAGATAGGGAAGGTTTGGTAGATTGTAGACCAGATGCCAGCACTCATGTCATGTCAGGGAGTCGGGATTTATGTTAGAATTCCCAAACGCTCAGAACTTGATTATTTAATGCATCGGTAGAGAAAGCATCCCATAGCGGCCATTAACACAAGAATTATATTTCACAGCTGAGTGGAGCCCAGCTGTGAGAAGCAGCTGTTAGTTTTTTCTACCATGGACAGGAATGTTTGTTTCTCGGTCGCTACTAGAATCTGAGGTTATCCTGACTGAATGATGCACATTAAACGATGAAGTATAACAGTATAACCTTAAAATTCTCCAGCTCAGCCAGAATACTAGTACAGTGATACAACTAGATAAACTATTTTGTATGGTGGAGACTGCTGCTTTGGTGTAAAGTAACAAGAAGTTATAAGGTATCAGACAAGGCCGGGTCCACAAGCTTGGAAGATTCCATGATTTCAGCCGATTTAAACTTATTCGATCGAGTGTCAGTGACGTCGCTCTGCCCTCAGCAGATAACACTGACGGAGCAACAACAAATGACCAAGTGTAAACCTGCCTTTGGAGGTTGTTGTTGAAGTTTAGCTTTTGTCAACTTGGAATTTTCAGACGACAAAACGACTGGAGAGTGTAAACCAAATCAGCAACCGAATTTTCAACCCACTTAGGCCAGATTCCCACTTCAGACGTCAGCGTCTGTGTCTGAAGCATGATCAAATTTGCAGGCTGCCACGTTTGACGCCAAACCTTGCCAGCCGATTTGGTCAGCATCCAATTGTGGGGGGAAAGAATGGCCTAGTGATAATTCGGCCACGTCAAAATGCTCACCGGACACTGCAGTATGAATCGATACGACGATGTCGGCATCTAAATTTGATCACACGTCTGAAGTATCAATCAAGCCTTATGGCATGTATGGTGTCGGTCAACATTGATGTAGGCCTATAATCCAAAATGAACTGTAAGACCCTGGTCCTTTCAAAATGAGCTGGAGTGTTTGATCTTTCCTACATACAGTTGAAAATCCAATAATATATCAACAGGAACCAGGTGAGGATGGAAGTTCATAATTCACACCCATTTCCATCATTTACCTGAAGGAATGCTACTCAAATTTCAAATAATGAACTGTTTATTCCTTTTCTTATCAGTGAGTTAAGTTGTACTTTTGCCGACAAACAGAAAAAACCTGTAGACATTGGAAGGGGAGTAGTTGAAAGAGCAGTGGAAGCCATTCAAGCTATGGCTTTATTTAAGAAACAGTGATCAAATGGCGAAGCATCAGTGAGTTCATTGGCACAGCACTATATTTGGATGCATCACTGAAGGGCTTACTGATAAAAATACTGGTGTAACAGGCACATCAACCACTGATCACTAGCTTCTCTAACCATGTTCTAAATTCCATTGGGGGATATATGAACCACAGAGTTTTCGCAAAGCCCCCGAAATGCCAACGCGAACGTCTAATCTTTTGTTCGGTGCTCTCTTCTTGGCATGAACAATGGGATTGACGCTCAAGTGGCCGTTTCGGGGGCTTTGCGAAAACTCCCCAATAGCCTACAGCAACCTCCATGAACTAACAGAATGTGTCAGTTGATGAGCTTAAGCATGACTGATACACCTAAGGAACTTTTTGTGGGGAAGCCTCACAGAAACAGAAAAATACCTCGAACAATAGAAAGTTTCTAAGTTTTCACACTCAACTGATAAGCAGTATTATGCAAGATAAGGAAGTCGCCGAAGTTTTTAGGAAAAAAGTGCACCTCACTCTTCTTGCAGGTTGAGTGGGTGCTGAAACGGTGATGTTTCAACTATATAGTCTGAGTAATTGTCTGTGAACATGTTTATCAGGTGGGCGATGAGATTTCAGCTCCACAAAATCAACCACAAGGTGCTATACCGGGGAGTTAAGTATCCCTATTCATATTAGTGCCGTCTAAGCAAAGTCTTCATTTTCAAAGAAAATAGGAACGAACTATCTCACTAAAAGCAGGAAGACTCAGAAACGTTGAACATGGGATAGGAGGAAGTTATTGATAACTTACTCAGGAATGATTTTTCTCTGTTTGTCCCAGCGTCCGAGTCCAGTTGGATAGATTGGCCAGACAGCCGGGCCACCCTCCCAAAACGTCCAGGCAGGATACATGATGTCATAGTTTTCACTGCGGACCTAAAATCAAAATTTATTTTTGACAGTGAAAAATCTGGTATTGGCAGTAATATTAGTCTAAACTCAGTGACTGACATTTAAGTTTTTGCTGCAGCAGACTTTAGAAGATAGGGAAACTTTTTTCACAGGGCTGAGTGATGATATTGTACATAGAAGCTGATAAAAAGGAATCATAAATATTTTCATACCTTACTAAAAGAGAATACTGGCAGCGGTTTTGAGTATGTAGGTGATTGTGGCCAATCTCTGGTGTTGATCAAAAGATCCATGTCTGGAAGACGGTCGATGATTTCTAGGATGAAATGTTCCACGCCACTACACCTGAAAAACAAGATAAGTCATAAAGATTCTAATCGATAAAGCCCCAGTCACATATCCACTCCGGGGCCCGTACGGCGAGTAAAAACAGACATTTTGGCCAATTTCTACGGTGCCCAGTTTGATCCAGCCTACTTTCCGCCTATCTGTTGAGGCGATTTCGGCATTATTCATCTTAGATCCGTGTTTCAGTCTCTAAAATCCATGGCAAGCTGCTGGGTGGGGAAAATCGTACGGGGCCCGGTGGATTTGTGACCTAGGCTTAAGCGACAAGCACCTTAAGCTTTGTCACAAAATTAGGAGTAAAATGCATGTTATTGGACATTACTTGCATCAACTGCAACTGTACGAAGTCAAGGCAGGTGCTTGTCCAGGGGTCATATTCACGAAGCCTTCACAACTGCGTGCACGCAAGTCTATTGTTTAGCTGCACATGCCGTACTGTTCACTGACTGCCTTACAATAGACTTGCGTGCACGCAAAGTTGCGGAGGCTTCTTGAATATGGCGCCAAAACAGAACACCAAAACTTCATGCCAGAAGATGCTGGTGTAGACACTTCCACTAGCAACAAAGTTGGTCACCTTTTGGTGACACTATGGGCCGTATTCAAAAAGGGTGTTTAAGACTTAGACACGTGTAACTTCGTCAAATGTATGGTGGAAGTATGTGCAATTAGTGAAGTTACACGCGTCTAAGTCGTAATCGCGCGATGATCACCCTTTTTGAATACGGCCATATTACGGGGTAGTATGGTGACTCTTTCCATGATAATCAACTAACCTGAACGGAAACATGCAGGCACTTTCCCTGTATAACTTATGACCAATGATCTGATAATGTGTCCCACGTTCTTTGGCATTGTCAAAATCTTTTTTGGTGATGCCTCTCTGCCACGTTGCAAGGTCTTTTTCAATCTCACTGAAATTTTTAAAAGTATTTTAAAAACCACTTTGGAGAAGAAGACTTGCCAATCTTAGAACAAACTCAACCATTCATCATAAATGCATTTCTCTACCTTCAGCAGTTGGTAAATCTTGAAGGTATAACAAGAGATCTGTGGAAAAAACTGAATGAAATTCCACATAGTCCATGGGTACGGTAGTTTACGCAGCTATGAAAATCTCGATTACCCTCCTACTACAAAAAAGCTTCAATAGTTTGCATTTCCTGCTGAGTCTTTCAGCAATCAAAAACAATTTTCTATCCATGTTTTTCAGATAACGCCAGAGGGAATGATATCTTTCCTTTGAGGAATCTACTGCTATGATACCAGGTAGTCTATCCGCGGCTGATTGTAACCACAACACATACTTGATTCATACCAGACATTTATGTGAAGGGAACCAAGAACTAAAACCTGGAATATGCCCAAAGATTTTCAGTACGACACTAGCGCACAATCTGCAGATCAATCTGGATGATAATTCCACACGTAAGTAAGGCCACAAGAATTTCCTTTCATGGGGAAGGAGAATACTAATATAAAGCTGCTTCCTACTCCTGTGGAAGGAGAACATAAAACTGCTTCCTACTCGTGTGAAAGGAGGAAAAAACTGCTTCATATACTCCTATGTACTGGCAATGACACTCACCTTGCATGACAAGAACAATCATCTTGTCGACATTCTTTATGATTCTTCACAGCATCATCAATTTTTCTTAGATATGGCTCCCATTTGAGATCTGAAGAGAGACGAAATGGTTCTGCATTTTAATGACTTCACTTATTGGAAATGAACAATTGGTGGCAAGATTTCAGCACTGCATTCTGGCGTTATTGCTCAACTTCATCTCCCAATGTTAATACTTCATGAAATATTATTTTAGAACAAAGTGTCAATTTATGATATTACAGTACCAGGCGCATGTCCAGAGGTGGGGTTCAGGCCATAGATTTTTTTTGCCCGTATCACTTCAAGCGAGCACAAATGACAGGGAGAGGGGCAAGTAGGTGAAGAATCTAGTGGGTTCTCGAACCTTCGGACCCCTGCTCTGATATAGATGTAGCACCCGCTATAGTTCTGTTATTAGTAGGCTAAGCCCATCAGGTATCCGTTTTGGGGTGTGGCGGATGCGACCAGGTTCACTCAGTCAAGACATGTTCAAGGCTGGAATGCTGGGAAATGGCGTCTTCGGTGTGCAGATTTTACAAAATTTCCTACGCGAGGGGCACACCCCCTCGCGCTCCCCCTTCCGGCTCCATCATCAACGACCCCCTCGATCTCCCCATGGACCCCCCTCTGCTCAAAATCATGGACACGCACCTGAGCAGCGGGGGGCTAGAAACACTGGAGGTGATTAAGTACGGCCCCAATACCCCAAGGAAATTTGTAGTGGAAGAAATAACCAAAGACAAACTACACCGGTAAAGTTTGTAACCCGACGAACGGTACACAAAGAAACATATTTGCGCAGAAAATGTATCAAGTGGTAGTTTTCCTGGGGGGAGGAATTGAGATGTTGGAATTTGATGGTACACCATGGAATGAGTAATCGAGAGTTCAAGTACCCTGGGATTTTGCCACAGCATGTTGGTTCAGGTACTGACTGAAACAGACACCAGATCAGGCCGTTGGAAAGTGTCTGTTTGTTGGGCCGATTTACCTACAAACTGATAGTATCAGCATACATATCTCCCCTCTCCAAATGGCTGCAAGCATGTTTTTCGATAGTAAATAGCGAGCTATTTCTGATGAAATGGACCAATTTTCTCAAGGCATGCAAGGATATACCGGTACATGTAGCTGAAAGAACTGGCCTGCAGATTACCATGATTACAGGGGACTTATATATATTAGCTGCGCTTCCATTACAGCTTTTATATCCGGTCTCATTGGTACCGGTGTCTATCCGCACATGAATAAGACCGGATATTTCACGGCTCGCGCTTCCACTACTGGATTTGAGGTTAGTAAGTTTGGCTACAGATGGCGATGCATGGAGTGAACCGTGTATATTGTGCTGGTACTTTTGAGCACGCGCAATGTCGCAAGCGATCTTAAGCCACCTGTAGCCGAACATACAAATAGACCCGGACTTATTGCCATTCCACCAGAGAAAATGCCGGTGTTCATCAGCATCTAATTTGATTCGGAGTATACTCGGCTATGCTAGCTGAGCTAAATAGATCTGCACTTATTTCGAACCGTACTTTACACGGACATCTTGTAATGGAAGCAGAATAAGGCCAGACAAATACCGGCTTTTTCTGTAGCCTAATGGAAGTGCAGCTAATATACATGTAACAATGAATGATCACCATGGGAATGTAGGTAAAAAAGGTACAGGTAAAAAAGGTATAGGTAAAAAAGGTACGGTAAAAAAGGTATGGGTAAAAAAGGTACTAGGTAATAAAGGTACATGTAGTAGGTAAAAAAGGTACAGGTAAAAAAGGTACTAGGTAAAAAAGGTACTAGGTAATAAAGGTACTAGGTAAAAAAGGTACAGAAAAAAAGGAATTAGGTAAAAAAGGTACAAGATGAAATTTTGTCTTGATATTTGCTAGATGCATTGGATTATCCAGAACTTTGCAAATTCTGTTAAAAAAGGCGCATCGGAAACCGTATCAATATTTTTATTATTAGTTTTATTGTTATACAGTAATAAATAAAGTCATTTTACAAGTTTCTCATATATTCTGTGTTTTCTAGCCACACCCTTCCCCTCCTGGGTGGTGGGGGTGGGGGCACCTCTTGACTCTCCTCTCCTATTCTGACCAACCTTCAGAGTCATACTCATCACCCTCAGCCGTTTGAACACTTACAATCCACATCCCCATATAACGTTTTCTGTAACTTAGTTTTCACTATATCATTAGTTATCAAAATAAAAAGCAATTCGAAGGTTGAATATTTGGAAGGCAACAAGAATAAGGGGGTATGAGAGTCAGGCGCCGTGACTTGGGCTGTAGAAAAAATGCCCGTATCGGATGAGGTATCGGATACGGGTATGATGACAAAGGTATCCAATTTGCAAAGTTCTGGATGATCCAATGCAGCATGCTTGCTAATTCAATACAAAATTTAACCTTGTACCTTTTTTACCTAGTATCCTTTTTACCTGTACCTTTTATACCTAGTACCTTTATTACCTATTACCTTTTTTACCTAGTACCTTTTTTACTTGTACCTTTTTTACCTAGTACCTTTATTACCTAGTACCTTTTTTACCAGTACCTTTTTTACCGTACCTTTTTTACCTATACCTTTTTACCTGTACCTTTTTTACCGTATACCTCACCATGGATGGATTAAATGTAACCAGGATCTAAAACCCATTTCAATTACGATCCCATGTCAATTTCTTATTGAAACAATACTAATGCTCAAGCCACGAGTGCATACAGTCATGACAGTAGGCCTACTGCCAATGAAATCCCTCATTACATTTTAGCAACCAATTTTTTGATTTGTTAGGACTAGAACATAAACTCCTATATTTTTCACATTTATGTAACTAAATACACAAAAACAAACCAAGTCTAGCCAGGCATTATCCACAGATGTTCACCGCTGCAATAAGTGGAAAGAAACGAATATGCAAATTGCTTCGGCCTTGGCAGGTAAAAGGTGAAAATAAGCATCCTATCAGTCCAATGATTAGCCAAATTCCTGTAATTACAAATCAATCGAGAGAGGAGATGAAAGCAATTCCCGGCCACTTCAGAAATGTACTTCTTAGACATTATGTAAGAGACAACCTCATGAATTTACTGGACCCCGACAGAGCCAGTCAAGCAGTGGGGGCAGGGAACCTACAGCCCGAATGTACTCTCATGGATGAGTGGAGGAAGCTCACGTCCAAATTGAAGGCTTGGAAAGCACCATACCAGGGCCTGATGGGTCCAAAACGTTTGGTGGATGATCTCTGGGGCATGCAATGGGGCTGCGTGACAGGTAGTGGTGGAGCTCCTCAGTGGAGCTCCAATCCCGCAAGTGGATGACCCAGGGTGCCATGACCTCATCTACAAAGGTGCTGGAGACAGGAACAACCCCTCGAAGCACAGGTCCATCGCAGCCTTAACACACTGTACAAGGTTATGACATTGTTTACGGCTAACAACCAAACAGACCAACTTGTGGCAGAGGGTCTGCTGCTGCCGCTGCTGCTGCTGGAGCAGATGGTGTTATGGAAGTGGGGAGGGGGGGGGGGTTGAGGGACTGAGGATAGCTTATCACCTGAGATTCGAAAAGGATCACAAGAACCTTGCAGTCTCATGGCTAAACTTCTGCAACATGACCAAGGCATAGGATCGTACAGCTCACCAGTTGGTAGTCAATTAATTAGATGAGAAGCCGTCGGCACCCCACAGTGGGTGCACCAGGTGATAGGGCCGCTATTCCCACAATGGATGAGTACATTGGTTATCCGGAGAGGCCCTCGTGTAGTAAAGAGCGTTCTGCTCTGATACAAAAGAGGCCTTCTGCAGGGGATTCCCTATCACCCATCCTTTTCTGCCTTGCCATGGCTATCCCCTACCCCACCCGATCGATAGTACATGTACATGTACAAGTAAGACGGGCAATGGGTCGAGAGGCTTAGCTTTCACAACGGGTTCATGGACAACATCAAGGTCTACACCAAATTGGATCGTAGCCTGGATAAATCCTAGGGATTCTTGTCAGAGGGTATAGTCAGTGCCCTTGGTGGGGAACTGAACCTGGCTAAGTGAGGAAAGGCCATCCTCGAGAGAGGAAAACCTCAGACGGCAAGAGCCCAGCAGCAGACCGCGGGAGGCAACATGCCATACCGTGATTGTGAGTTGCATAAGTACCAAGGGATAAAGCAGCCTTTTGGGAGGGATGCTGCTAGCTCTACGCTCTGGGCTGAGGTCAATTCAATAGCCTGCTTCAACAATTACAGTCCGAAGATTCGATCCAGGTGCACGGGGCCATATATATAATTGGATTTAAGAAGGGAATCTAAGTTCGGAGACTGCTGCACTCATAACGACTGCCCACGAAAGATGGGATGACTTCGTGACAAAACAACATGTTCTACTTCAATAACTTCCTTGTTTCTAAATATGCAGTCTTAACAGAAATCAAGACATGACATGCACAATTTTTTTTCTGAGAGAGTTGGTCATGTACGTAATACCACCTACCAGTATTACCAGTAGTGGCAGAGTAACGGGCAAAGTTGTCCCAGTAGTACCTAGTGACAAAACCTTTTGCTTTTTGTGTTGCGTTAATTTCAACATCTTGCACAAAGCTAATTAAACTCTTGACAGTTATTTTTCATGCATTGTGTAGGCTACATGAGTTCCCATTTGAAATTTTGTTTTTTTTTATAAATAAAAGAACATATGGCTAAAGATTAGAATCCCCGATCGGAAGTGACGTTACTCCATGGCACACAATGGAAATCCAATTGTACAATGCGGCTTATTCCGTCAATCGATGACCTTTTTTTGGGCACTGATCGGGGATTCTAAACTCGTTCCGAACATATTTATTTAGGATCCAAAGAAGGACAGAATTTTTGACACTGACGACAACCCAGGCAAAAATGCCATCTGCCTCCTCATAGTGCAAGTGCTGAAATTGTTCCCAAGAGTTTTTCTATGCCAGCAACACAAAGACAACAGCCAATATGGGCTCAAAAGTGCTGATTTTCCAAGATATTGACCTACTATAATATTTGCAACACCAAGCAGAGGTAAACAGACCACCAAGCATCACAATAAGCGTCATTGAAGGCAGAGAAGTGGTTGATTAAGTTCTGATAACCACACTTCCAACCACCACAATACCCCCTCATCATTTCCCATACATTCTCCCTTTCATATTTTTAACCACAGTTGTCACCTCGGCACAATTTCAGTCAATTTCTTTTCAATCTGAACAATACATTTTTATTTTCAACTACATCCTGTCTTGGGAATTCTGTACAAGTCTGAATAAAATTAGAATGTGGGAAGCTTAAACAGAATTTGAGAACTGCCTCAGGGAATCGTCAGGAAACTGCAAACCAGTGCACATGCTCAGACTCTCTCATCAGTCATGGCTGTGTCTTAAAGGGAGCAGTGCTAGTGCCAGGTCCAGAGGAGGGAGCTGGAGGTGGGGGACCTGTCTGCAGTTTATTGGTCAGCTGGGTTCATGCTCCCCTTTTTGCAACGCAAGTGCTAGATCTGGCCATCGACTGGAGAGTGCAAAAAGTTATCAGCAGCATGATTTATGATGACAATATACAAGGCCAACTTAATCAAGCCACCACAATTTTCATGTCCTAAATGTGGTGCAAGGTCATTAACTCATCTGCCCCCAGGTTTGAACAGACGGTATCTTCTTTTGAAGTTTTCTAAAATCCTTGGAAATAAATTGGAAAAAATTTGAAGAAACTTTCTTCAGTTTGTTCAGAGGAACAACCTTTCTTCAAATGATTTTCAATCAATTCCACAGGATGTGAGAAAACTTTGGCAGAAGATGCCGTCTGCTGGTCTCTGGGGGCAGTTGAGTTAAAATACTGACATGTCTGTAAGCATAACTGGACATGGAATGGAGGAAGGGTGGGAGTTCACAACAGAGTACATCTTTCTATTCGAATTTTGCACTCACTCAATTTCACATACAAATTGCAGTCTGATGTGATGGTAGCCAATTTGAACTATTTCAAAGTCCCACATAGGTTATGGCACCAATTCCATCAGCAGCTCCAGAAATGGATTGTATAAATTGTTTAATAACTGGGATACAACATAAAAACACAAATTATGCAAAGTGCAATAAACTCCCAGCTATTTTGGCTGTGGTTGGTATTAATGGTAACACAAATGAGAGTATATTCGTCACTTTTTTACCATGCATAGCTGCCCGGGCCAATCTATAATGTTTACACAAAGTCATTTCCAATAGATTATGGCACTTGGCATCAGAATTTCCCAGACAGTTCAACAGGCGAGAAACCCATCAACTCATGACAGGAAGAGTCAACAGTTTTCATGATGAAGTGGGAAACTGATGGAGAAACCTGAAGAGAATTCAATACACGAGGATTCCCATGGATGTACAATGTAAATATGAGGCAAAGAACTTAAATAGGTTTATACACTAGCAAGGTTTTGCACCTTTCCGACTCCGACTTCAACTACGAGAATAAATTGCAGTCCGCTAGACATTCTTGATAAAAACGATTTCATAGACGTTTTTAATTCGTCAAACACCATAAATTGAAGGCAGAAAAATTTGGCCTTATAAATCGGAAGTGCAGATAAATACTGAGTATTGAAGTCGTAATCCTAGTCGTCGGTTACGACTTGAAACACGAATATAAAAATCATCGATGCAACGATTGTATCACGATTAGGCCTACATCAGAGACACGGGCGGGTGCTACGATACAAGCGAGGTGTCCGATGTTTAGCGATAAAAAAATATCATCTTTGGGGTTCCAACCTCCAGAACCATCCATGAGATTGAGAACCCCCCTCCGTCTGTATGTGCCCCTGGTATGGTAGGGACCTCAGGTCCTTACACACTTCACTGACTACATAATATGTACCTTGTCAATAAAGTGTGGAAGGACCTACGATCCCCTAGCCACAAGAACCTGTGTTCCCAACTGTCAAACTACAACCACACACACTACACAGACATGACAGAAGCACTGTGAATTGGTGTACATACATTGTATGTGCTTAGTCAACACAAAATAAAGAAGCCACTTACCAGCTTTATATTTATCCTTTCCGTGCTTTGTTTCATCTTTTACCACGCAATTTTTCTTATTTTCATCTGTGCAAGTCTCGTTGCAACTGTTACCGACAAGAAACATCAGAAAAATCGATGTTTTGAGGAGCGTTAGCACACCAACCAGCACATGGTCTGCCATCTTGGACAGACGCCACATGGCGCCAAATCGTAGAACTATTATCGTCTGCTTGTGAAAAACCTGCCTGTTAGGCCAGATAAAAAAATTACTTGTTTAGCGTCCGGGCACTTTTAATAGTTTTTCAGGGTCAGGAGTGAGGTTTTTATTTTTTTTTAGTAGCTTTTGGCTGAAAAGATAGGTCAAAAAAAATTGTTTAATTTTATTTTCAAACTTTAGAGTAGGCAATTTTTTAATGGAAAATGCATTACAAAAGTCTTGGCATTTTTCAGGTCGGGAGGGGATGCTAAACAATTTTTTTTATGTAGCCTCCTGAATGACGAATAGATGGTCACAATAAAGACCTTGCTCGGAATACTAAATGATAAAGAAATGTTGAAGGCAGTTCTCTGAATTCTTTACATTGTAGGCCTAACCACCGGTATAATGGTTTATTAAATATCTGTAGACAGCGGACCGCCTCTTTGCCACGTGACTGAGGTAATCTTTATATTCATTTATCAGGATTAGTTGAAGTGCGATCATTGCTTACTATGTACCATGTGAGTACCGGTACAATTACCACAGTCACATGGTGAAAAAGGCAGCCGGGCAGTCGGCTGATCGTGAATATTTAGTAGACACAATATTTCATTGGGCACCGAGCTGACGACCCTGATGAAAGTAGATCTGCAGTTGAAAGGAAGAAATAATGAACACGGATTCAAATATAAATAATATTATACAAATTATTATATTTAAATAGATCTACAGTTGAAAGGAAGAAATATATGAACACAGATTCAAATATAAATTATAATTTATTTCTGCAAAAATTTTACTCATATTGCAGCCAAAAACCAAAATATGACTAGACGCTATCTAGCTACATCTTCTACCACGCCAAACTCACATCCTTTCTTAATGGGGAGCACCAATTGGTCACATGATGACTTATAGAGCAGATGTGACACCTATAGAGGCTCATTGTTCGAGAGATGCGGTTCACCAAGCACAGCCAATCACACTTTGAATGAATCGTCATGAATAATAGGTGGCATCTGTGAACTATCAGTTCAAACCCACGCTTATATTCGCGCGTGGTCTGCGTGATCGGTGTTCCCTATTTACTGACATAGTCGTACCAGATTTGAATATCCCGCCTCCTGGAGAAGTTTAGGCCACGCTTTTTTTATTCCTTGTTTCGCGGGCCCGCCGCTAGGTGAAAATAGGAAAATGAAAAAAAAAAAAAAATTATTTTTCGGGATTTTCGCGAGCCCACCGCTCCAAAAACTCCACAAAATGGAAAAAAAATTAAAAATAATTTTTATTTTTATCCCGCCCGCCGCTCAGGAGGCCGAGATCGAAAATACATTTTTCAAAAATAGGCCTATTTTGTCATGTTTGTATGATTTACCGTCCGATCGATGTCATGATGCGCGGTTTCTGACAATCTGCCAATCTGTACCAACAGCCTCGGCAGATTTTCACTTTGCTCTACTGATCGTATAGACCTATGTACAGTAGCTGCACAGAAACCCGGCACTGACTTGCTCGAGGCTGTCATCCAACAATATGGCGTGGTTCATGGTCACTCGTCACCTTGGGCCAAAGTTTGACCGTGCCTGCATGCAGGTAAGCGATGATACGATCACAATCAGCTCCTGTGTCATTCATACCACCAGTTGAACCTTTATTTTGGAATAAAATTTTATTTTTTTCTTTTTCTCCGCTATTCAGATGCCTTGGAAAACGTTCGAAAAATAAAAAAATAAAATTTTATTTTTATTTTTTTTCCGCCCTCCTCTGATGGAGGTACTCAAAAAAGCCCGCGAAACAAGGAATAAAAAAAGCGTGGCCTTATGAGATATGGACCAAAGTACATTTTTCAAGATGGCTGACAAGTGGCCATATTTTGAAGTTCAATCCGCCGGAAATCTGCTGTATTTACATGTATATGGGGTAGCTAGATACATATTAGGGAGGTTTGGCAAGCGGCCGGTTAGGCCATACGACGACGTTTACCTATACGTATACCCAAACAATAGATAAACGTCGTCGAATGGGCCTAACCGGCCGCTTGCCAAACCTCCCTATTGTCATGATTATTGCAGGGTAAAAACATTCTAGATCACATCTTCGAAGAATTTTTCAGGTTCATATCTTGGTCCACTCTGCTAGTCCAGGGTATGTTCGTCTTCCATGTCCACCCTTATACATGCTTTGTTTACGAGCATATTGAAGATGGAAGGGTTGTCAGCATACACATGATGCCCTGCATCACTTACACACTGCAAGAAAAACAAATTGGAATTGCTAGGGCAAGTTTTCACAATTCAACTTGGACATCGCTAAACCTCATACACTGTATGTGACCCATTCCAGCAGGTGCTTGTCGCAACTGAAGAACGGGTTTAACACCCTTACAACACCAGTGTTCTAGCCAGAAATTTTACCAAACATGGTGGGATGACTGCATTTTACTATGATTTTAAGGCCCTGGATTTTCGAACAGGCAGGGAGTGAAATTCAAACAGGTTGGTGTAATAGAAAACGCATCGCAAGTTACATTTTTAAACAGGGTGGTAAAAATGACCTCTGAATTTTGAACAGGGTGGTACCGCCCTGTGAAACTGGCCTGCCTAGAACACTGAACACAACAGTTGAAATGCACAAGTACGTCTCTGCAGGTGGACATTGCTAAATCTCATATGTGACCCGTTCTAGCAAAAGTAGGTGCTTGTCGCAACTGAAGAAACGGCCTTACAACACAACAGCTGAAATGTACGTCTCTGCAGTTTGACAACAGTAGTGGACAGCAGTGATAATACTTGAGTAAACTGATGACCAACGATCATCACCTGTGACAAGCGCCTACTTTCGCTGGAGCGGGTCACATACATGTATATGCACGCCAACACCACTTTACACATAAGTGCTTCCACATACCTTCACATCGACCCGGCTCTGCCGCAAGTGCTTAAGACTGTAGGCATATTCGTGATCCATCCACGAGTCCTCACCATAGATGAACGTCATTTTGATCGAGGGTTCAAGGTCACCGATACGATGCATCATGGGAAACTTGGACCAACCAAGCGTGTCGTTGATTTTCATGAATGCATATTCACCACTGAAAGGTTGAAATGAACAATAAAGCAATCCTTAATTGAGGTTTTTCAAATGGACAGGCTTTCCTTGTAAGCAGGGAATGGACATCCTCCCACAGCAGGGGTTTTTACCTTGCTCCTCTTCATCCACTCACAGGAGGGTAGGAAGAGGAGCGAGACCAAAGCCCTGCTGTGGGAGGATGGGGAATGGAGGAATGGCATAGTTTGGAAACAAAATTAGACAGGTTACGGACTTCATACGGATTTTTCAACACCTGGTATTTTTGGTAAAATTCTGATCACACAACGGACAGAAAATACATCGAGGTCACATTCTCAATGCTTTTGCGCTACCCCGACTGCCCTGTTGTCTAGCAAATTCTAATTCACTATTGTGCAACTTTACTGCCTTAAGAGGCCACCACTAGTTAGCGGACGGTCCTGGAACACCACAAAATTTGACGTCACAGAGAAGAAACGCATGACAGCTTCATCCATAATGACGTTGAGGTCATGGCTTACATCTGTGACGTCCTAGAACCGCTAACAGGTGGCCTCTAACGGCGGTAAAGTCTCCCATTGATTTTGTTGATAATTACCTGGCAGGAGTTTTTGAATTGCACTGGTAAATGTACTGATACAAAATATCCCCTTCACAGATAGCCTGGAATTTGTGCTGAAGGTCGGGACGGAATTTCTTCATTAGGCACGGGCCTGTGGATTATAAGGTGAGGAACACGTTGAAAGACACAACAGCAAGAAACATTATTCATGTAGTTCATTAACTGCACATGAATCATAAACATGGAAATCTACTTCCTTCTAACGGGGAATGAAAACAAACTGAGATATGCTAATACATGTAATGGAAAACTGTGCCCCTGGCATACCTAAATTCATAAAGTGAGCACACACAGGTGGTGAAGTTATCTGTACTGAAAGAAACACCAACTTACCAAGAGGCCCTAACGCTCTCATTGCCGCCATTGGGCTGAACTTCATAATAATCTTTATCACGGCTCTCTTTATTGGGTTGATGTTATATCGCTCCTCTAGGTTGTCAGGTTTTTCCGGAAAGCCCCACGGGTCAACAAGAATCAGATGTTTAACTCGAGCAGGATATCTTATGCTGTACGATGTGGCAAGATAACCACCAAAACTGTGACCGAGGAGAATGAACCGGTCCAAATTGAGTTGCTTGCACCATTCTTCAATTGAATCAACAAACTGATTTTCTGCCTCCACGGGATCATCAGGAAAAGTCGAACGACTGCTGCTACCAAAACCAAGGAGATCCATTGCAAATAACGGACGGTGGCGTGCAATCTCATCTATGTTCAGAGCCCAGAATCCAATCGCTGCCCCCATGCCATGAAGGCAGACGATAGGAAGAGGTTTGGGCTGGATCTGCTCATTTGGTGGCACGGTCTGCAGAGTCCGTATTCGGTGGTCTTCGCTAGTATTAACATGCGTACAGTATGTTTTTGTTTTCAGATCTGAAGAAGAGGGCCATAATATTACACAACATTTAATCATTCATGTCATCACTGTTGAGTCAAATGAATGAGGAAAGACTACTGGAATCTGAAGCCTAGCATACTACATCATACTTGCGACTGGAGACAACTGGTCGCCACTGAGCCACTGGTGACTGGGAGGATCTAGTTGGAACTGGAGGCGACAGATCAGTCGCCAGAAACTGTCGATGTACGCACCGTTGCGACTCGCTGGAACTGAGATTTTGCCAGTCGCCGCGAGTTGCATATATTCAACTTTCTAGCGACTAGTTGCGCCCAGTTTCGTTCATTCACTGCGATGTACACGGGCTTGCGACTGATCAGTGCCAGTTTTCTGAACAAAACCTAGTCTCGTTGAATCTCAACGCCCTGGATGTTACCTGAGTTGCCAGCAGTCGCAAGTGCGATGTACGCGGTCAGGACATGACGACTGATTGGATCCACCTAGTTTCACTGAGTTGCTGAATTTGCGATGTGCGCATACATCACCAGGGACTGATCAGATTCAGTTACTTCCAGTCACAAGTGTGATGCACGCCTGGCGCTTAATGGTTTCAACACAAAACATGGATTGCAGTACATGCGGCATTGCAAGTTTTACCTTACTGAGAACATTGCAATTTTTAACTAACTTGAGAACAATTTCTGTTCAAGTCGTTCAAGTGCTGTCATGGATTTTGGACACCGCCTCCATCGTAACCACCTCCGCCTTTCACTGGAAAAATTCGAAAGCAAAGGTTATCAAATAAACATGAGTACCGTATATCAACCATAAATGCATCAACCAAGAAAAAGAAATGTGTGTTTCCCGGCAGGAGTACACAAGTCACATGCACTAGTTGATATGCCTTCAGTCAAGGCTTCTGCTAGGCTCAAATTTTCGTTAGCCACAGTAATAGGAAATGTGAAAGATGCCGGCCAAGTTCAACATCCTTTAGGCACAGAGACCATTATTGTCATATTTTCAATGATTTTTCCCTAATTTACTGTGTGGCTAATGCTAGCGGAAGCCCTGAGACTTCATTCAGAGTTTAGGTGCCATCATGGCACAAAGTCACAACTATCACTGAAAATGATGAGTTCAAAATGAACTGTCCAGGGACATTGTGCTCACCTGTGTGATAAGTCTCTGTGGTAAGGTAAAATAGTGACTCTCAGTCTCATGGTGAATGATGAAGGACCAGTACAGATAAGATAAAGCTGAATATAGTCAAAGTCAACCTAACTACAACATCTGTTGAGGCCCGTGTAACAGACACCATAAAGTGAACACAGTGATTAGCCACAGACAACAGTATTTACCAGTTGACTGAGCACAACCTTGGATTTGCTATAACCTTATGGAAAGTAAACCAATTTACCATAACAACTGCGACATGGATTATTTACCACTGACTTGTGTTCGTTTTCAAGCTTGGCATTTTGCCCATGTTGAAGTTAGGTTGACTTACGGCGGTGCCTCTTCACTGGAGCATTGGTTTTTTCCGTGGCGTCGGTCACGGCGTGGAAAAGAACAATGCTTTTGAGCCGCCCTTAGACTATACATCAAAGTAAAATTTTTGTGATGATCAGTAATAATCAATCAATGACATAAACACAGGGTCTTTTGCAGTTCGATGAATATGCAGAGGCGGAGCCAGGATTTGGGAAAAGAAGGGGCGCCCTGTGCTAGAAACATCTATAGAAATCTCAATTTTCAATGATTTCCTCCTTTCAGAATTTCACGAGCGATTTTTCAGATTTGTTGGACAAAAGGGAAGGTGAGCGCCCGAGATGCCCCTGGATCCGCGCCTGATAGATATGCCTGTAGCGAGTGTACCTTTTGATTTCACTTGAGTCATCGGTAAAACTCTGAGAGCCTCCCAGTCCACATGGATTCTCTGCCCAGGCTTCACCATGAATACCCAAATCATCCACTGTCATATTATCCATGCTGTGTGTGTGACGCATACGGCTAGGATAGTGTGCTGTAGGATCCTCGGCTATTTCATCGATGTTATCACAGTCTGAGGTTGCCATGGTGTGGAATATAAAGTGATTAAGTCCGCCAGGTCTGCAAAGAATATTTTTCAAAATAAACAAATCTTTTTTTCAGTTCAGCTGTGAAGCCACAATCTAGACAAAGAGCTTCCTCACACAATCATTTCCTCAAACATTTTGACATGGATACCTAACCTCATACAAATTTATGCCCTCAGCATGTATTTGAAAGTTGAAAGGTCTAGCCATGGAACCTGGAAGGGCATTCGCTTTCATTCTCACCTGGCAACGACTACCCATTCATCTAAACTGCAGTCTCTACCGGTAGATAAACAAGAATCTTGTTCTGCCATCCTACACTACACTTTTTATAATACAAAATTACCGGTATACAAAATGTGTCATCTCTGATCTTTTTAACATTTCCGTCATGTCCGTACACTAAAATCTAGATTTTCTAGAACAAGTAATTCATGATGTCATTATATCACACCAACTATCGGTAGGCCTAGGTCTACCGTAGTCTACGTATCCGAAACCTAACATACTAGGCTAGTATACAATTCATGCAAAAAGATGAATTATCATCCTTTCCACTTCAAAACTGAACCAGAAACCTACATAGGCAGCAGTCAAGATGTACCACCTGGTCAGAGGAGGAGTGACATGAACTTGACACAAAATCCTGAATAGGCTAAGCTTGGAGGAATTATACTGACAATAATTCCTCCAAGGGCTAAGCTAAGGCTGAGGACTATAGGCCGACTTGTCCCCGGCCCGGTAGTCATGGTAGTGTCGAGTAGTAGGGGCTTGAACACGCCCTAACCAGTCCAAACAACAAGGAGTTCCGGTTGGGGGGGGGGGGGGTTCCCCTAGGCCTATCAAACAAGCCAATTTAGCAGGTAAACTAAGCCAAACAAGCTTTTATGAATACAGGCCCAGTTTTCTGGGAAGAATGCAGCGTGGATTCTACACTCCACGCAGCACTCGTCCCGCCCGACATCCGAGTTGATTATCATCCCGGAATATTCAGACGCAGTCAGTATGTTCGGGTCAGAACTTGGACTTTGATCTCAAATATACGACCGTGTCTGAGTGTCAATCAAACGCCAGATTGCTGCAGTTAGCCAATCAGGGGTGAGTTGGTTGATTGACTTGAGTCTGTCAGCCGTCAGATTTGAATTCTCACGCCGCTGATTGGGTGATCAAGAAGTGTTGCTATCGTGTATCGGATTGACTGACAGTTGCAATGGTTTAGGACACAAAATGACAGCCAAGAAACAGAATGAAAACATGCGACGCAAGCAATCTTACACGCATTTAAGGCCTACGTCTGAGATAAATATCGGCCTAATTATTGATTCTAAAGTAAAACATTCCGCTGACAATCCCCGTCTGAACAGCTGGCGGGATATGGCCTGTTGCCATGGTTGAATCATTTCTTCCGAGGATGTGTCGGCCTTCGTAGTGACCGAAGCATAGCGGCCGGCTAACAGCGTGGAGTTTATGCCCGATTTAATTGCCGATTGCGTCATCTTGCGGGTGATCGTTGCGGACGATCCTCGGGGACCCCGCGGGTAATTAAGCGATGAGGTCAATTAAGCCCATTGAAACAGGCACGGACGCCCGCAGGTACGGGTCCCCGCACCCGCGGTAAATTAGCGACCGCGGTATAACCTGACCGTGATGTAGGCATACATCACGGCATGACGCCATGATCATGATGATGATTGATGGTAGGCCTAGGCCTAGCCTACTTCTTCGTGAATTCTGATACTAACCAGTCTACACCATCACGCTAGGCCGTGAAATCACGCTACAGCGTGAAAACCTTCTGTGGAAACCAAATTTTTACACACAGAATTGTGTACAAATTCAGCATTGAAAAAAAAATTAAAATTGTTATCGAGTTATGTGTGTTCAACATGAATATGGCCGATTTTTTTCAATTAAAAGTTTTTTAAAGAAGTTAAAAGTTTTTGAAAATTGGACCCTACATTTTGTACAGGCGAATGTACAGTCACGCATTAGGCTACCGTGATGGTGTAGACTGCTAACTTGGTTAGCCTAGTTAGCAGTACGAACAGGCCTAGATCTAGGCCTATAGCATAGGCCTACTCATCATTGATGGAATGTAAATGATTATTATCGATCACTGACCTGGATAGCGGCCTACCTAGGGCCTATTTATGCGACTTTATTTCTTCTAGGGCGCCTCTTGGCCTCTTGCCCTTTAAAAATTTCGTGACAGGAATATCTCGCAGTGCCAGTCGTTGTGGTCGTTGCTGCTAGGTATACTGCAATTTGGTTCCCGAAGCCGCCGCTGGGGCGTCTACTAAACTGGTCCTGCGCCTCCGCCCCCAGAGCCGAAGACTGGTCGTTCCCTGTATGAAAATGTATACATCAAGCCTTGTGTATACATAGGCCTAATCCTCATGCTGTTTCAAATTGTTAAGACCGCCCCATCTCAATGGGGAGGTCTTCATTGTTTTTACTGAGTTTCTTTCTCTCTGGATCTCTCTCTCCATCCAATCTTTGGTTTCACCAGGATAACTCAAAGAGTATGTAGTGTATCCAGGGTTGTGATTAAGGATTTTTTGCTCCGAGTCCCACCACTTTCTCTGGACTCATTTTTATTTCAAGGCCCTTGATTTTATGAGTCCAAAACAAAAATGGTGGAGTCCGTATTCGAAATAAAGTTTTGGGACAAACTCTTGTGTTTCGTTAGTGTTTCTACGTGAACGACAATATTTGATGCAAAATCACTACCGGTATTGTTGAATCATTGGAAATATCTATGGCTGACTTCCTGAGTCTAATATTTTGGGAGTAGATGACTTCCATCTACAGGCCTTAAATTAGACCTCCANACATACCGAATGTCCCCCCGCTGGGATGATATGTCTCCCGAGGCTTTGCGAGGGAGACATATCATCCCAAAGGGGGGACATGAGGTATGTCACCCGACATTGAGGGCAACATTTTTTATCTCGTACCGAAAGTCTAGTTGATTGAAAACGACTTTCTTTTATGAAAAATTCAAATCAACGCCAAAATTAAGGATAAGAAATGACGTGACGTAATGCATCCACAGTGTACTGCAGTGAAATGACGCGACGCGACGTCACATGCTGAGTGTTGAATTCCACTTGACTGTGTGTTCAATGCAAGACCCAACTGGCCCCGGCCTAGAGTTTGGGACGTTTTGAGTTAACCATTTTGCATCAAGGCAACTGCTTACGTCCAAGAAATGAGAATGTGAGTGGTATTTTTCCGTTTGAAACGACTGCATTTGTTCTATGGCCGTTCGAACTTGCGAACCGAGAGAGTGAAAAGAGCGGCGGCCATTACGTAGCCATGGTAGCGGGCAACATATCGCGATATGACCGCCCGCGGGGGGACATATCGAAATGACACAAGGTCACATGACGTAAATGAGCCAATCACGTTCACGGAATTTTACTTGAGGTACGAGATAAGGGAATGATGCCCATCATTGCGTTTGGAATGATTGGGTGTGCGTCTATGACGCAAGAACGCACCTTAATCACAACCCTGGTATCGCGCCAAAAGTTTTAGGAATGGTATCAATGCGTGTATCAACTGACTTGTGCTGCCCCCTATGAATCTCTTCATGATGGTTACGGCTGTTGATGTGCTATCCATCTATATTTAGAACCACAAGATGACCAATATCTCGTGTCATCCGGTAGTCTAGAAGGGAAAATAGGGCCTACTCTGATGAGGATTTCGTCATCCGTCTTGAACGAGATTAAAAAGTCTATATTTTGTACAATTTGATAGTGACAAAAATAAAACATGTCAATTTGGCTTTCAATTCAATGCGCATCTATAGGCTCTTATGATCTGTTGATCCTGTCTATTGAACATCTATCTTCGCAGCTCTGTGAACTCTGTCCAATCTCCCAATATCCAAGGGCGGTCTTCAGTTGACACAGAAGTCAATTTCTAGTTTAGGCCTATCATGACTTTTGGGCATGTTTTCTTTTAAATTCTTTGTACAGTACCTTGTTGAGGTCGGAATATACACCGATGTGCATCAGCACTTTTTCTAAGGCGTGGCTGATGTACCGCCGGTGACGTCAGCAGTTACCAAAAGTCAACCTCAGCTTTGCAATTTGAAAAGGTTGGCATACTAAACTAATGGTGACTTCCCAGTTCGCTCAATCCCATTTCGCCCAAATTTTCCACCCGTTTCGCCCTCTGCCATTTCGCCCCTTACCCATTTTGCCCTTTACCATTTTGCCCCATTGCCGCCTCGCCCAATCATCTTTTCGCGGCCCACTACCATTTCGCCCTTTTGCCAAGTGACCCTTTGCCGATTCGCCCAATGCCGTCTCGCCCCTTAACCAATTCGCCCAATGCCATTTTGCCCATTCATCATCTCGCCTCTTTACCATTACCAAATGGCGTTTGGGCGAAATATGGGAAGGGGCCATGTGGGAAAATGGCGACATGGGAAAGTTGGGCGAGATGGCTTTGGGGCCGAAATGAAATTGGGCAAAACGGCAAAAGGGCAAGACAGATATTGGGAGAAATGGGAAGAGGGCGAAGTGTGGGAAAGGGCGAAAAAAGAATGGGCGAAACGGGAAAAAATTTGGGCGAACTGGGAATAAACCACAGGCAAATAGCACTAACGCGTCACACGTGCCTGGACTGACAAAGGCCATGAGGAAAAACCAAGTGAACATGTGTGTGAAGAAAAAAGTCAACAGCTGAACGGTTGAGATACATGTATATGTACCCTTGATGAAATAATTATTACGACGACGCCACGGCATGGTATAAGCTCACCCAGGTGAGCTATGTACAGTATCTAATGCACACGCGGATCCGTACGACGAAGATCCACTAAAGACTGTGACGCTACACGATGTTCATATCAACCTTCTGTTAAGAATACGTTTGCATACTCCCAACGGCCTTTATACATATCACCAGAGAACACAAGCTGTACTACAGTACCATGGTCA